>KK100072.1:62107-85683 GCA_000611695.1 Rhizomucor miehei CAU432
GCAGCAGCGATGTTGTGCAGGCTAGTCGCGCCAACAAGGGTCTGCGACATTTCAGCAAGCAAGTCTGCGACAAGGTGGCTGAAAAGGGCATCACTACTTACAATGAGGTAGCCGATGAGTTGGCCTTGGATATCCGTGCTAGCGCTGAACTGAAGGAAGCGACGTAAGTAATGATTTTCCATCTTGCTAATTTAAGTGATTGACAATAACTCAATATGTATATAGAAACGATCGCTTGACCAAAAGAACATCCGTCGCCGGGTGTACGATGCACTGAATGTGCTCATGGCAATGGGTATCATTGCCAAGGACAAAAAGCAAATTAAATGGCTCGGAATTCCTTCCTGCTACCAACAAGGTGGTGATCACCAGCAATTACCAATAAGCTCAGAACCCGAAGAAGATCGGTACCTTGAGCTACAGCGTCAATTGGAGGAAGAGGAGGCAAGTACAGATAAATAAGGTAGAAAAGGTTGGAGAATGCTAAAGCTGGTGCAATTCATTTTTTACAGCGTCTTCAAGCGCAACTTTTAACTTCCTTGGATCAAACAAAAGGCTTGATTCGAGACAAACTTGCACAGCATTTGCAAGTCTGTAACCTCGTTTGGCGCAATCAACATTCTGCTCGGCGAGTCAGCGAAGATCAAAAGATCCCCTTGCCATTCTTTATCGTTGCATGTCCTACTCGCAAAGGTTTGCAAGTCAATGTGGCTAATGACGGGTAAGGTTTTTACTAAATCACTATTAACTGTATATAAACTGATCGCTAATCTATTCGATTTATATATATTACCCATAGCCGCAGCGCAGAGATCGAGTACGCTGCTGCAGATCACCGAGTAGTGTACGAGGACGCCGATGTTTTGAGACACTTGGAGCTCAATCGAGTCACAAAGGATCAGCTGGCTGCTTGCCTCCCAAACCCGTCTTTGCAATCTTTCCTATCAGTACGACATGCAGCTGACAGCAACTTTATCTACATTCAATCCAGTGCCGACTTGGCGACCGCATCTTCATGATTTAACGGTTAGGATTCCTATCATATATATGTCTCATTACGACCATTCTCTTTCAAAACATATACTCACGCACACAAGAGAACAACACACTCGACTTTACAGCATATTTACACTCGTATATACCTACAGCATGCAACAACAACAAAAAACACACTCACTCACTCACTCACTCACGCACAAACAGAAGACAAAAAAAGCAAACTCACCTTTTTATAACCTTCTATTCCGTTTTTTCTTTTTCTACAGACCGTCTATTTCATTAACTTTTATATCTTTCTTTCTTGCACATATTGATCCGATATCTACTTACTCTCTATGTATGCAAAACTTTTTTCTATTCTCTGTTCATATATTCCTTTCTTTTCTTTCTATGTATGTGTTTTAATATTTTTTCTCACCCTTCTCTCTCCTTCCTTCCTTTCTTTCTTTAAGTAACATATTAAAAAGAAAAAAAGAATGAATAAAATGATCTTTTTATACTAAACGTTTTCATATGACGATCGTCAAAAGCTTAATGGCTCAACCCCGCATTGAGTCACGACCAACCATATCCTTCTTTAGCGCAGTTACCTAAGCTTGGTCCTCTCTCTTTCTCTTTCTTTTTCTGCTTTTTCCTTCCCGTCAACTCATTCATGCAACGATCGCATACCCAGTTACCCTCTGTAAGGTCATGCACAACAGCCTTGAGACGGCGACAGATAGCGACGGCAACGAGGAATGCACAGCAGCTGTCGTCGCAACCTGTTTCAGGCTACAAACCTCCACCTCCAGGGTCAGCCCTCCATGCCGACTCGACGCAGCATTTTTATCGAAACAAAACATTGGATCGATATGTACAGCAGAACCAAACACCGATTACCTTGCGCCAGCTCCTCTTTTATGAACGTCATATGAATCTCGATAGACTTCTGAAATCTGCAAACTATGTCCGTCAAGAACTACCTATCCGCATATCCCACCGCATTCGTGAATTCCAAAAGCTCCCTTTCATCGTTGGCACCAACCCACACATTCAATATGTCTATGACTTGTACTGGCAAGCATTTGAACGCCTGCGCAAAGTACCACCGATCCAGACCTCTGAAGAAAATGATGCATTTTGTCACATTCTGGACGAATCACTCGAGGCGCACATGGTCGTTATACCACGTCTAGCGCTTGGCATATCAGAGTGTGGAAAGCATATACCATCAGATCGAATCGATCGTTTCATGAACGCTACGCTACGCTCTCGCATCTCCAGGCGAGTCCTTGCAGAACAGCACCTTGCCCTGTCCCACCAGCTACGACCATCACATGCCGCCTCACATGGATCGACTGTATTTAGCAATTGCTCGGCTTACAAGACGATAGCGCAGTGTGCGGCAGTGGCCCGAGCGCACCTTAATGCAGATGAATCCAGTCCGGAATTGATCATTGAAGGAGACGATGTGTGGTTCACTTATATTTACGACCACATTGAATACATCATATACCAACTCCTATCCAATGCATTTCGACATGTACGAAGGGTGCACGGCGGTAGCAATCCTCCTCCAGTTCGTGTTACAATTTGCTCCAACAACACCGATGTATTTTTCCGAGTATCGGATCAGGGCGGTGGAATACCTGCAGATGTCTATAAACAGCTATGGTCATATGGTCACGGCCGATTCCGGAATCTTGTAAACGTATCCCACTTTGCCGCCAAGATCACAGAATACGACCAATACCGAATGACAATGGGAATTGGTCTGCCCATGAGTCGAGTTTACGCCGAGTATTTTGGTGGTGATATCAACATTGTCACCATGGATGGATGGGGCTCTGATGCCTATGTACGGATACCCAGACTTGGTACACAAAATGAGAATCTGGACGTGGATCGTCTGGATGAGACATCGTCAAAACCTGTAAATGCACGCAGATTCATCGTCTAAAAAAATGTATCAAATATATATATTTCTTTCGTTTTGAAAGAGTTATTATATTCTGTGACAGCTTTATACAGCAATAAATATCCATTCACATCCTTGCTGCAAGGTTGTAACAGCCTTCACAAAAAGTTTTAATTAAGGTATGAAGTCTAGGGCTTTTACCAGCATGGTTGGGCAGCAGCAGCACCAGCAGCACCAGCAGCAGAGTGTGGTTGTGCTGAAATTTGACAGAAAGCATTTTTCATTTCCGTCTTGCCTTGCTTGAAAAAGAAAAGCATGGACCAAGTGAAAGATCCGGCAGTAGCATTGAATGCTCTGCAAGAAGCATTTGCCGAGACGAGTCATGATCCTTACATTATCAAGGATCTGACGGCTACGTTGGAGAGAATTATGCGCGATTGCTCGCTGGCCAACATTGAGGTACGTATATACTTTTCTGCACCTCCTCGTTTGCTACATAACTAAAAAAGAAAATGGCTCTACTGTGTATACAGGCGGGCAAAACATGGATGTTTGAACACTGTCGCAGAGTACCACAAATAGCATCTGTCATGGAGTATATGTTAGCTCTTTCACAGTCGCGATCCACATTTGCAGAACGATTATATTTGGTGTATCTGACAAATGATATACTTTACCACAGGTAAAAAAACAAATACGGATAAGGAAGAATGTTATATCTACATGTTTGGACTCGACGGGTCATTTATCGCAACAATATAACAGTGAACGAAAAGACCGAGAATGGATTAAAGATGCCATGATACCACACCTTGTACCTATTCTGCGACTTGCATATCAGGCGGCCGGGAGCAACGAAGAGCATCACAAGGTCAACAAGGTTATCAATATATGGGACGATAGAAGATTTTTTAATGAATCTGTTATGCGTTGGATACGGCAAAGTACGGCTACTGGTACTACCTCCTCTTCAGCACCGTTGCAGCAGCAGCAGCAGCAGAAGCAGAAGCCGATAGTGGATAATGATAATAGCAACATCGAACATACAAGGTCTCGCCAACCGCCTCGTCGAACGATTCCTGCTGGACCGTCCATCCGTCCACCTCCTCCTCCGCCACCTCCCAGTACAGCCCCGCCAAAACAATACTTTGAACTGCCTGCTGGTTCCATGATCCCGGCCATTGAGGTTAGATGCTATACCTCTTCATTGCAACGCAGCTTCCCTATACATTGACACCATAACCTTTTTTATCAGGCAAGCCATGCTCCATATACACCCATCAGAGTATCTCAAGTACGACCTCCTGCACGACTTACAGCCGAACGCATGGAGGCGCTGACACCGGCAATTGATGACTTTTATGCAAAGTTGGATTTGAGAGACACATCCAATTTTCTCGAGGAACCATTGGACCCAAAGCTGGACCACAGTGGATGGGAAAAGGGTTATCTGGATACGTTCTATGAAAACTTAAAGGCACGACATGAAAGCAAGTCAGAGAGACCAAGATGGAACCGGTCACCTAGTCCATCTCCTCCTCCTCCTTCTTATCATCGTCGTGAATATGGCAGACGTGAAAGTCCAGAACGTCGTCGATATGGATCGAGACGACAAAGAAGGCAAGTGTTACTTTAATTACGCGTGACAGCGCTCGAGAGAGAGAAAGAAAGGACACTTTATTAATGGTCTGTTGTTTCCAGCTATTCATCTTCGCTTTCTCGGTCACGGTCTCCTCCTCCGTCAAGATATAGCAGATCACGAGCTATGTCACCGTCTCCTCCGCCTCCACCATCTCACCGGGCATCTCGTGATCAAGTTTGCTTCAATTGCTCAAAGGTACAAAGTTTTGTTAATTAACCTGCTAAAAAGTGAACGCTTGTACTCATCTCTCCTTTTTATTATTATCACTTATTGTCACGAAAAATCAACAACAACAGACAGGTCATGTAGCACGGGATTGTCCAGAATCACCGCCACGTTAAAGCAAATCAAATAAAAGAAAAAAGAAAAAGAAAAATATACAACAGGGAAGAAAAGGGAAAAGAAGGGAAGAAAAGGGGAAAGAGGGGGAACATCTCTTGTTTTGTCAATTTTTCAGTAATGAGTTGGCGACGTCTGGCGTGCCAGGAACTGTTCTGTGCGACCTTGAAGGTGTCGATCGAGATGAAAGAGTTGCTGTACAAACAAACAGAGTACCAGCCCTGCCATGATGGGAAGATACACCGTGAAGGTTTCAAGTAAGATCCAGCCAACCATGGAAACGAATTGATGTGCGGCTACCATGGCGTAAAAGAGCCATGCTTCGACAGCCATGCCGCCCATGGTGATGAAGAAGAGCAGAGGTGCCAGTCTGAGGAATAGCATGTCGGATCGGTCCATTCCGCCTCGTAAACAGAACCAGCTGACGGTGGTGTGAACCGCGGCCACTGCAGCCAAACCAGTGACGCAGCCCGCCATAATAGCACGTGTGGATGCCAAATCGTCTTCTAGTGTGAACCTTACGCACAGCAATGCGATGGCGAATGCAATGTACAGAATCAAGAGCGATACGTGGCACCAGTATGTCCACGGCCATTTGGATTTTTGAAGCTGTTGTATCCGTCGCTTTTCGCTGTACAGAGAGCTCCATCGATCGCGGTTCTGCAGAGCGACGGTGACGTGCCGGCAATAAATAAGCTGGCCCTCGACGATACCGGCAAACATGAGGATGGAGAACACAGGCATGTGGTTGATGATAGGACTTCGATCGGCCCACGCAAGTACAGTGTCGCTACGATAGTTGCCGGTCTGTGTGACGATCAGCGCGACAGCGGACAGGATGTTAAAGATCAGGAAGGGAAGCAGTCCAAGCTGGTAACGGCTCTTGTACGCTAAAGGAAATGCCAAAAGTACGAGAAAAACGGTGTAGACAGTCCAGGCGCTCTCTTGCTGGTTCATCAGTGTATTTGTATAAAGGAAAGGGAAGAGAGAGAGAGAGAGAGAGAGAGAAAGAGAAAGAGAAAAATAAGGAAGAAAGAAGAGGGATGCAGCTTGTTTGTTTTTTGCCAAGTCTACACTTACGTCTTTTATACATGCAAGACGCCCATCAATTTTCTTTTTCTTTTGCCCTGTGTCGCTTAATAGCACCCGTAAGCCATTGCAACACAAATACCCCCAAACTTGCTTCAGGTTGAATATAATGATATATATCGTCTGCTCTGGCAGTTAATTAAGGTGTCCAACGGAATCATCGGCTCATGCACCCGGTCCATTGAAATTGACGGTTTCTAAACGGAAAGAGAGAAAATAAGATATTGAACCGATACAAATTCCAGGGCAGGGATGTTCAACACATGTATGTATGCTTGCCGTAAACTTTGCATATAAAACCCGGGCATCAAGAGCAGTTTTTAATTACATTAGAGACAAGGATTAGACAAAAAATGGTAACTTTTTTAAACGATAAGTCATCCTTTTACAAACGTTCAATCACCACAGCAGAGGCACCGCCACCACCGTTGCACACGCCAGCAGCACCGTATTTGGCATTCTTGTGCTTCAGAACAGAAAGAAGAGTGGCAATGATGCGGGCACCAGAGCATCCCAAAGGATGGCCCATGGCAACAGCACCACCAAAGACGTTGCTATAAAAATAAAAATGGGGCGATTAGCGACAACTGAAAAAAAAGGGAAATAGCTGCGTTATGCATGCAGGGTTACATACACCTTGTCCGTGGTCAATTCCATCATTTTCATGTTGGCACAGGCAACGACAGAGAATGCTTCGTTGATTTCGTAGTATTCGATATCTTCGGGCTTGAGACCAGCGTGCTTGATGGCCTTGGGAATAGCCAACGCAGGAGAGTCAGTGAACTTGTTGGGAGCTTGAGCAGCATCTGCCCATCCAGAGACCTTAGCCAACAAGGGCAAGTTGTATTTTTCTGCAGCTTCGCGAGAAACCAAGACAATGGCAGCAGCGCCGTCAGACAAGGGAGAGGCGTTGGGGGCAGTGACAGTGCCGCCGTTCGGCTTGAATGCAGGGCGCACAGCACGCAACTTGGACTCGTTCAACTTGCTAACTTCGTCGTCCATCTCTACAACACGGTCGGGTTTGCCACGGCCGCCAGATACAGTGACAGGAACAATTTCGTCCTTGAAATAACCAGCCTCAAATGCAGCCTGGGCACGCTTGTATGATTCAATAGCATAGTCATCTTGCTGTTCACGAGTGAAACCATGTCGTTCAGCGCACTCTTCAGCAGCGACACCCATGGCATAGTCGTTGTATACATCCCACAAACCATCCTTCATAAGACCGTCGACAACTTCAGTGTGGCCATAGGTGGCTCCGAATCGCTGCTTGGGAAGATAGTAGGGAGCGTTGGTCATCGATTCCATACCACCAGCAACAATGATATCAGCGTTGCCCAACGCAATGCTCTGAGCGGCCAAAGCGACAGCTGTTGAAATGGCATTTCTTTGTTTAATATCCTATAGTATGCTGCTAGGGGAAATGGAGAAATAAACTTACCCTTCATGCCGGAAGCACAGACCTTGTTGATGGTTGTGGCAATAGTGGTATCCTTGAGACCTGCACCCAAAGCAGCCTGGCGAGCAGGGTTCTGGCCGAGGTTAGCAGACAGGACGTTTCCAAAAATGACTTCCTCCACGGCTTCAGCAGGCAAATTGATCTTTTTGATAGCAGCTGGTGCCCCAATAAGGTCAGCGTATTCAAGAGCATATACTAAAGTTTCTCACGATATCTCGTACACACCTTCAATAGCAATAGAACCGAGCTTTGTGGCAGGAAGAGAAGCCAAGGAGCCGTTGAAACCACCAATGGGAGTACGGGCGACAGCCGAAATAAAGATCTCTGTAAAAGAACATACAAAGGTTTGCGATGAATTTGGTCTGTTCCTTCATCTAACTGGCCCATACGCGCAAAAGTTCCAGTGCACTTCTGCGCAAGGTGAAGGCACTGTTTGCAAGAAAAAAATGTTAAGGACAAACATACCACGCTGGGTCATTGCTGCTGATGATGAGGGCGTTTGACAGAAAGTTCAAGGTACGAAAAAAGAAGCGCTGTTCGGGGACTCTAAGAGAGTTTTTTTTAAAGCGCAGTTTGCGGATCAACAATGAAATCAGCATTTACCCGCCCGTCAACCCGGGCAAGGAGTATATTAGGAGACTTTACAGGCTGTCAACCAACCTACTGGGATTTTTCCATCAGCTTTGTGCTTTAATGAAAACTATTTGCGCCCCCATTTTCAATACATGTTTGCGCTTATGGCAACTATATTCTACGACCTTACCGTACACCAGTCTGCATTTTAAGTGGTCAGCTTTCGGGAAGTGTCCAAGAGCTTCTGCGTAAATAGGCTTGTGTTTATACATCTCTTCCAATCTGAAACGGATGACGAAAGGTTAATATGAAAATGGAGTTCATTCTTTCTTTCCCGCTCTTTCTACAAAGCTGTCTGCGCGTACATCAAGGATAATGCCAGCCATCGTAGATACTAGCATATACAAAAGATGTTTAGTTTACTCGTATGTACTGTCGTATGCATCTTCAACTCACCTTGAAAGATGCTTGTTTGCATTCGGATTTGGCAAACCAGAGTCTCCACGCTGTACTCAAGTGCGACTCTTTGCAGTACGGTCTGGGACAGAGACCATTTGGGTGTAATCAGTATCATGGCGAACCACAAAGATGAAGAGCCCGATGCTTTTAAACGAATGTCGTAGCTTAACTCTAGGAGATCCAGTAACACTTGTTAAACTAAAGCTACTATAACTTTGGTACAGCTTGTACCGCCTCAACTTATAACTCAACCAGCCGTCATTGTTGTCTACTTGTACATGTCAACACTTGCTTGGGGTAAGTCGTTATATGTTAAATCTACAGCGTATTCTTAACTTCCTCTACTAAACAAGGAGTAATCTACATAGATTCATTGGTGCCTTGTATTTTGGACCAACTTTGTATCAAACTGTATTCGATGCTTTCAGCACTGAGTCTGGTATCCGCTTTATCCCCTACATGTTGCTTTTGATTGTCGGATCGCTTTGGCAGCGGGTTCTCATTATCAAAGCTCCCATACATCAAGTTCTATCTCGTCGTTGGAGCATCTTCCAACCCTCTCGGCTATGGACTTTTTTACACTGTAAATCAATATAGCAATTGGAGTCAGCAAGCTAGTTATTTTGTCTTTTGCGGCAAGTCTTCATCGAGGAGATACCAGAATGCGAAAGCATTTGCATCGAGTTGCTGACTATTGTTGTAACCTAAATATCTTTGGGTCTTGCATTTGGCCTCATGCAGCAGAATACCATCCTGGCAATTCAGACAGCTTCTCAGCGAGGATACATGGCAGCTGCCACAGCTCAATAATAAGTAATTTAGACATGTAGGTTCCATTATTTTCAAGTTTGTCGCCCCTAACAACTATTCACGGCTATAACTAGAATAACTTTTTCATGATATTTTCATCATCTATTGTACATTCTCCGTTGACTGTCTTACATCGCTGGCTTCCATTTATTGATGTTCATTTCTGTATATAGGGTGTTGCCATTTTTCCAGGCTCTCTTTTCGGTCTGTCTCCAAAGCACAATTTGCACATTTGGATCAACAAAACTCTCGCTATTGCAAGTCAGTACGGTGCTCTCGACAACTACTTGTATATCCGCAACCTGCCCTCCAATGTCAAGCCAGCTATAGTTGAATGCTACACGAGCACCTTGCACCTCGTCTTCTTTATTCCGCTTGTAGCTGGAGGCTTTGGTGTCATTTTCACTTTGTTTGCCATTCAAGAAACATCCTCCTAAGCTACAGCATCCACCGAGAACAAAACTGACCTAAAGGTCGAAGAAGAGAAAATTGGTGGGAATCGAGGATGCTCGCTCAGATCTCACAGAGAGCACGGAACACCTTCTCTCAAGAAAGCTGGAGAAACAGAACCTGTAGAGGATCCAAAACAGTGTAACGAACGAAAGATCTGCTGAGACCATAATGCGCATAGCGACATTGCGTTGCTTTTAGTTAGTAATAAAAAAATTGTACTTTTTATGCCATTATTTCCTCCAACTTGCTGTTGCCTCATTCGGGTATTTGGTTCAATCTTTGAACAAGTATTCCTTGCAGGAAAACCCTAGTAACCGAAATTGTTTCCATAAATTTCGTATTCAGTTTTTCTTTGCAAACATATAGATGCTACCGCGATTGCCACCGCTGCTGCTAGCATTGTTAGGAGGAGCATCTGTGTACGGCATTAAAGTGATCCTCGATCGGCTCGAACCTAAAGCCATTGGACCACCTGGATCTTCAGAGCATGCTGAACGATTGCATCGCTACAGAACCTTTGTCCGCCGAGGTACTTTGGCTGCAGCGGCGTCGGGCGTAGCTTATGCAGGGTACTGGTGTAAGTAAACAATCTAAAAAATCTAAATAATGAAGAGTGTTTCTATCAGGAGGATTTACTTGAAGATCTTGTTTCCCAGTGTACGATAAACGTGTACATCGGCCGACACCTGCTGCGCTGAGCGATAGTCCGGAGAACGAAGAGGCATTCCATCAAGATCAATATAGAGATAGAGAACGACGGTTACAACAGGAAACTGAGAAGCTTCGAGAAGCACAAAGACAACGCGAGCAGTTGACCAGACAAAGACTACATGCAGAGCAGGTTTCGATGGAAACTCTTGAAACCCGATAATATTACGATCAGCATCACGGTGATGCCTATACGAGACAATTACATATCAAAACTTTTCTCTCCCTAAAGTCTCCCCTTCTATCCAATTGAATGTACAAAGCCATTAAGATGCAAACTTGAATTTTTGCAGGAGTGTGGCGTACGACGTGTGTGGTATGAAAGTGGTAATTTTGATGTAATGCGAGTGAATAGTTTTGCGTTAGCTTGCATCCAGGTTACTCGGTGGCGGACGGGGTGGAGACCCGGTTCACGGTGCTACTGAAGAGTGAAATCCAATATCACGCAATTGTTCTCGCAATGGTGGTAAATTTACATTGGTTGGAGAAGTGCCTTCTGCTTTGTGAATCAATTCTGGCCGGTCTGGTGGTGACTCTAGTGATACTTTAACACTGGTGATCATCTGCGGTTTGGCGGATGGTGCGGATACCGGAAGAATGATAGATTGACGTTCCACAACCACCTGCTTTTCGCGTGAGGGTCCTGCATGCGAATTCGTGGAAATAGTGTGCCGATCATTTGCAATAGTTACGGTATTCTTTTTGACTGCAGGAAGTGGCCAAAAACCGTGATGACGTTGATGTTCTGCTGCTACTTGATCCCGTGCTGTTTCAGCCGACGCGTTGTACGATTGTGCTACGTTGTAAGCTGCTGCTGTATCATCATCGATCGTCTCAGCAGAAATCGGATGCAGTAGGTATGCCAAGTTCAACCTACTGCTACTTCCGCTGCTCGAGGACGAGTCTGCACACATGACAAATATAAGCACCATCTTGTACCACTTGATCTTTAGTTCTCTACTCTTACCCGTATGGTGAACAGCAGAGCGTGCCGAAACAGTGTAATGGCTTTCTTGTTTCATAACGTTGATGCTTCGTGCTTTATTCGTGCCATGCTCCAGCTCTGCACTTGCACTGTGTAGCATACTGTCGACTTGCAGATATGCTGTACCTTGATCTCTTCCTGTTTGACAACAGCTATTGTCAGCATGATGCTTATGTCAGCTCACTAACTATCTATTATGGTAATACCTCTTGCTATATCTCTGCTTCTGCTAGATGATGATGATGCCTCTGGCAAATTCACGGCGGATTCCCTTGGATTGATACAAGCTTGACACCGACTGTCTGAGTAAGTCCTGCTTTCGTGTGAATTTTGTATTCCGGCCTCGTGCGACGCTTTCGCAGACAGTTCCTCCTGTGACACTATCGCAGCTACAACGTGAATAAACGATACCATGAAACGCTTCTCCTGCATGAAATAGTACTTGTTTCTTCGTCAGCGGTACCCTCGTTGCCAACTTGCTGTTTTAATTTTTGACGTTGTTTACTATTACGCTTGCGCGGTTCCTTGCGAATTCTGATCTTCAACCCCTGTTCTGCAAAATGTCGTGCCAAAGGACACGATTCATACATTCCCGGAAACTACGAAGAATATTTTTTAAAGTTTACTAGGGTGCGCACATGGAACTTTAAAGTCAATCGTCGTACCTTTTTCGCAGAGTACACGATGAATTCTTCCGTTAACACTGATTGCCGGTAGCACACGTTTGATCTAGATTGACGTTTAAACAAAACAGTCAGCACTTGTCGCCTTTAACTTGTCAGTTGAGATGGGAGATGTA
Source organism: Rhizomucor miehei CAU432 (assembly GCA_000611695.1). Lineage (NCBI taxonomy): Eukaryota > Fungi > Mucoromycota > Mucoromycetes > Mucorales > Lichtheimiaceae > Rhizomucor > Rhizomucor miehei. The sequence goes on from KK100072.1 coordinate 74,320, forward strand.
GTGGAAAAAATGCATTACTCTTCCAATTCAAACAGGCACATTCGCAATCGATAGCGGCCATCTGCTCGAACCGAAATATCTGGGAAAATAAAGAATGCACCTTCTGTGTTGTCCAAATCTCGTAATATATAAAGTGAAGATACTGTTCGGCCTATGGTGAGCTTGCTGTGGAAGCTAATCTCTAGCAGTTCCTCTCCTATTGACTCTGCAGGAACAAGGATCGCGGCAACAAATAAATACGGCGATAACGAATGTAGTCTATGTCATACGGCAGAGCACAGAGTTACGCAAGATGTTCGTTGTCCGGCACACACACAGCCTTACTTGTCCATTATTTCCTCAGCATCGTCCGTGTTATTTACTTTCAGCTGAAGTATCGGAGGAGGATCGATAGGTCGTCTGTCAACTGTATATTCACGTTAAGAGGAGATGATCTAGCACTCTCTGTATATTTTCATTATATTTACCTCGCTCTCCAACGCCACACATTCGAGAGCGTATAGGTTGCTGCCGAACGATCAGCTCGCAAGATCTAATGACAAGAGAGATCGCGACTGATCAGCTACCTTCCTAGTAAACAAAGAAAAGCCAGGTAGACGCGCAGTAGCTTACGTCGAAAGGCTAGCAAAGTTTGTCTTCGGCTCAGACGTGGATTCTGACCGGGCCCGGCTAGTCATACGGGCTTTGATATTCTTTTTTACAAACGAGCGGTGCTGGAAGTAAAGAAGAGAGGAAGAGGAAAGTGTTAATAATGTTGCACGACCCGTCCCCAAATCCCTTCATTGTTGGTTTCTCAAAAAAGGAACCAACATCCGCAGAAAAAAAAAAGGTGATGCCGGAGCTTCATTGGATGATATAGATTGATAAGCATGTTTTGTATAGTCCATGAGCTACGCTGGCTTCGGCAGAACGAGGGCGTTGAAGCCTGCATCACCAATAGTACGCTTGTCGTATGTAGAAGTTGGGTATGGGTTTCCCCTTTTGGTCACTCAGTGTAACAAGTAGAATATTCTCGATGACGCTCCACATCACCTAAATTTCCCAACTTGCCCAGAATGACTAGAAAATATAAAGTTTTATTACTTTCCATTTCTTTGAGCACTCAACGATCGTCTGAGATCCCGAAAGGGTGGTCCAAATTGCGTCTACCTCGATTTTGGAAAAATACATAGCAGCGTTTGCTTACCTTTTTTGGAGTAAAACCTTTTTTCATCTCCGTCAGGTTGCCATTTTTTCCTTTCAACCAGGATGAGCGCCCTGAAACCGCACCGTTCCGTACCCCGCCAGGTGGAAAAATGGCGTCAGAAACGGATAAGCGTTTGAGCGATCCAGACGACAATTAATAAGAACTTTACTCGATTTTTCGACTTGTTTTGACAGAAAAATTGCTACGCTGGCACTCCTCAAAAGTCAAAGGATGCCAGGGGAAAGAAATGGGTTGTCGAAGTTTACAAAAGGATGGTTGCAAAATGCATCATGTTTGCCCTCGTCCGATCTCGTTGGCAACTACCCCATAAGAGAACAATATATGTGCCCAATAGGCTTGCCATCCCGTTTATTTCCCGTCACCCCAAATTTTACCAAGCGGATGCTGTAATAATTCGTTCAACAAGGTTCCAAAAGTCTGGCAAGGGTGCACAAATGAACTTGATTCCTTATTTGCAACCGGTAAATCGATTTTATTTACCTCTCTCAAGAGAACTTTTTGACAATCAACGCAGTTTTTGTCGGAAGCAACCAGTATGATGCTGCGATCGAGCGGGCAAACATGTCTCATTGGGCGGAAAGGGAAATCAGGGTTTTTGTTCAAGAATATTTATCTGGAAAAGAGCTTTCATATATTCATTGATTTAATACGGAGACTAAAAGGATCAGAGCGACTTCTGGGTACGACAAAGAAGCCGAGAGCTCGGAAATCTAAGCGGTCAAATAGTCAGGAGGCATCTGCAGCCAACATTGTCATACTTTGACGGACAAAAAAAAGCCAGTCATTAAGCATGCCACGTTCGGCGGTTTCGGTTGTGCTCGGGTCTGCCGAATGCAGTTGCACGAGTGATCGAGATTTCGTTGCACTTCGCAGTGGCGTGTTGCAGTCCTTCCAATAAACAGTCTTGTTCGATCACCAATCATGCTTTGAGTGACCAATTAAGGAAAGAATTAAAATAACAAACAAACATACCCGACTAAATAATAAATGCTGCAATCTTCAAGCTTAACATAACTGAATCAGCTTGACAGTAGAATAAATAGTACTCATTTTACACTGTAAGCTGTCATACCACACAAACACCTACATACATACATCTTATCTCGCAGCGCAGCTAATGGTGCCTGACAGAGTATTAAACCATTAAGATACGCTGTCCTGCACCACTGCAGTTAGTCCGCCGCTGCGTGCCTGAGTTGGTGGTGCCTGAGTTAGTGTTGCCGCTCGGGAGGATAACATTGGAATACAGATTTCTGCTACCGCGAAGTTAATCAGCGCCTGGCGCGACAGCTGGTAATCTTATTGCAGCGTTGAGACAGCTTTCTGTAGGATTATAAAGACCTGGGGGAATTGGCAGCACTCGGAATGAGCCAGATGGTTTGTTTTGGAATATTTGCAAAGACTTCCAAAAAAACGAATTCAATGAATCGCTATTTGACGTAGAAAAAATAGAATGTGAGGAATGGTCGAAGGAAAAATCGAAAGCTTAAAGAATGCTGGATGTTACATCGCAGACGAAGAACCATCAGTTGGCGATCAAGAAGCAAAGTTGTATGTGATTGGTTTGCTCAGAAATCCAAAGTTCAAAAGTTAACAACTAAACGATGAAGGACTTTGTGAAGGTATGCACTTGGTCCGATGCAGTGAAGAGAAATTACATGACACAAGCCCAACATGTCATCTCGACGTTGCGCTCTATTCAAATTATAAAGTATGCTGTCTCGCTACTCCCTATATAGGTCTAGCTTCATGACACAAAATTTAAGTGGTAAAGATTTACCTGTCGATAATGACGATGACACGCTCAAAAGGACGAATTCTTTCAATCGAATATATGAGAAAGCCTAACGCCTAGTGACAAGCACAATTACATTCTACAAGCAGAAGGGGTCGGCACTTTTGGATTAACTCACGAGACGACGCTTGCATGCTTTACGTGAACAGCATGCGAATCCTATTCAGCGTATTACTGCAGGATAGGTACTAACATTTTTCTTCCATAGAATAAATATACGTTATATAGAACAGCAGAGTTCATTCAAGCTAAGATGTGAATATGCCGAGGAAATACCGGTCGGCACCTCCGTAAATATACCTACTATCTATAAAATAATGCAACATCAAGCTTGAGAAATCGCTGATCCATTATTCAAGGCTCACAAGACTAAAGTCTTAGTTACCCCTCATTCTGGACGATGCGAAGCGAGCAGAACAGACATATCTCTAATATTTTAGACATCAATTTACTTGAATTGACTGAAAATAGGTAGGCACTACAGTTCTTACACATATAAATAAAATTATAAAATCTGATAGGCATATTTTGTCTAAGAGGATATACAGACTGATCTTCTCTTAGGTAATCTGACTAATAGATAATAGCGTACTAAATTCTCAGCAGATCTCAAAAAAAATGCATCAAACAAGATAACGTCAAGTCAAGACTTTTCCGTTGCGTTCAGTAGCTTCCTTTCGAAACCGTTCGTTTAAAAGTCGAAAGGTTGTTTTCTGAACGGTTGGGCTGACGAAACGGAAAAAAAAGGAGTTATTATTTAAAAAGGTGCTATTCCAGCGTTCTGGAGCACGGGTTCACTGTACCTCACTGTGGTGAGCAACCCAACAAGCGTTTCCTGGTCGCAATCACGCCAGAGAACTTTTAAAGTTTCCCATATCCGGCCGTCCATCTCTCGAACGTTCTCAATGACGGGACCTTCCTGTACGTTATCCAACATAGAATTAGCAGTAGCGTCATTGGTGATAGTTTGCTCCAAGGGAAATCTAGTCTTATGACGTGAGCTTTTGATCCATGGATGCTGCAAGACTTGCACCATCTGATCAAAACAAGGTTATTTTCTCTTCTTAAACATCTTACTCAAGTTCCCCCTAATGAAACGCTTGTCTGACTTACGCTGATACGCCTTGCAGGATCAGGTGTAAGCATGCATAGTATGAGATCTTTCGCACCACGCGACAAGTATGCAGGAATTCTACGCCGCCGTCCGTACTTAATCTTTAAGAGCAGCGATGGCAAATGAAGGTCATCGAAAGGGAAATAGCCAGCAAGCATAGTGAAGAGGATGACTCCAGAGGACCAAACATCAGCTGCAGGACCGTAGTATGGTTTTCCCTAAAAGGGTAACATTGTCAAATAAACAAAACATTGCTCAATGCCCAGAATTGTCGAGCTTACAGCCACAATTTCCGGACTAACATAGTTGGGCGACCTACGAATGTTTGTGTTTGAGTTTTGTTTGTATAAATGCTTGCAGAATCACTTTGATGTCGTACCCGCAACTAGTCCTTAGCAGCGTATCGACGGATTGAATAGTCGCCATGCCAAAATCTGCAACCTTGATCTTTTTCGTCTTGCTATCGTACAAGATATTCTCTAATTTGAGGTCTCTGTGACTGAAACACATCAAATGTCATTGCCTTGTAGATTCGACGGAGCGGGCAATCTTACCAGATATGGTGTGCATGGCACCAGGCCAAGGCGTTTGCCAGCTGACCAAACAGATGCTTGGCATCGAGTTCGGAGAATCGAGTTTGGATAGTCAAGATCTCATAAAGATTGCCTCCGTCGACGTAGTCTGTTACAAAATAAATGTTGATTGGATCCTGAAATACATGAATTAAATCAATAATGTTTGGATGCTGTACTAGATGCAAAATTGCCAGTTCCTTCTCCACGGATCTGGACGCTGTGGCTGAAGATAGCAAGTGGCGTCGCGGAATGACCTTGATAGCAACGTGTCGACCCGACTCTTTGTGGACTCCGAGTTTAACGATTCCTAAAAAGCAATCGGTGACCGTTAAATGGAAAGATCCATAGAGAACACAATGATCTCACGAATCATCGTCTCCGTTTGAACCATTTACGTACCAGTCGAGCCTTTACCGATTGTATGCAACATTGTATAGTCTCCTACTTGCTTCGTGGTTTTCTCTGCAGGATCCTTGTCCTGATGAATATTGTTGACACGTTGACTGCTACCATTGTTGGCAACTTTTCGCAGTTTCGCAAGGGACAAAAACCATGGAATCATTCGGTAGCTAAAAAGCACGTTTGCATCGATCGTGAATGCGAAAGAGAAGCAAGAAAGACGCGCCAGATCGATGACCGAACAAGGGCAATTTACAGTGTGTGAAATGTATTGCTGCTCAAGGGAATTCTCTGGATTCCACTCACAGACTGTCAATGCGCTATATCGTCGTTACACATTGCCCACTTGTGATATAGCCGCCACCATCTTTGCTGTCACAAGATCTGCAGGGTATAGCGCATGAGGAGAGATTACCGACTCCCACCGAGACGAGGTTTTCATAACATCATCGGTCACAGAGCTATTGTATGTTTCTCAGTTGTTATTACTTTTGCTACTACTACTACTACATATATAGCCGCCATTACGTCAGAGCTATATTGCAATGCTCGTTAGTAGTGGGAGGACTTATTTCCGAGCCTTATTGCAGAGATAGTCCCTTGCAAAAAAAAGTACTAGAATTTCAAAGTTAAAACGCTGATCACCAACCGGCCATTTTCTGGGAGTTGCCGAGCCAGCTCCAACGAAATTGGTGAGACGACCAGTCCGAGTGTTCTATCTCCATTCGACGATACGCATTTTGCAGGTCATAATAATATCTTCTGCAACCCTTCCAATCATTCATCTTTATCCTAGCTCACCAATCACACTTTGTCGGCTATTTATGTGAAGCAATAAACGAAGTTGCCCCAACCAAATGATAAATATTACATCAAAACGCGCAGCACAAAAAATAAAAATATACTGCCTATGTAAACCAGATTACATTGATATAACTGGGCGAAAGAAAGTGTAGAAGTCATAGTCCTAATTGAATGTTGTTTGCAATCTCTTGCCTACTGTTGTAAGCAGATCAATCCTTCGTTAATATATAAATTGCCCACCGGCATGCAGTGGACCAAAAGCTCCACTTTTTCACAGGTAAGGTGTAGAGAATCCTGACATCTTTGGTGTTGCTTTTTGTTGAACAATCCTGCACAATTCTGATAAGAGAATGATTTTCATTATATGCAATGTGGCTGATAGAACTCGCTATAGACTTTTCTCGTCGCTATTATGTATATGGACTATCTTGGACGCTGCATATAAGCCTAAGGCTCTATAACTAGCAGGTTAATGCATCTGCGTCTTTTTAATTATTCTTATATTGCTGTTGATTGTAAGTGCTCAACGACAATGCGGAATAAAGGCAGTCTTTATATATAACTATACGTTGATTGCTGTCAATCTTCTGGAAGCTAGGCCAAATTTTAATGTTGACCTGAAAACGTCTCAAAATAAATTTATTTACTATTCACTGCTGTAGACTAGAAGTAAGTATGTTTGAGCAACTCTAGTCGCCCAAAAGCTGTGCATTGAAAATTTAGCAGCACCATCTTTCTCCGCTTTTTTTCAGGCTTCGCGCGCGTAACTTGTTCCTGCTTTTGTTGCATGTCTTTCGCCACTCGTGAAAGAACGCTGCCCAGCAGCAGTCGCTTTAGCAAGGCGATGGGCAGATACGGCGATCGGCCTCTGAGCCCTGAAACTCCAGAGACGCCACGAACCTCGTCTCCTGTCGCAGCACTGTCTCCATTCATTGATGCTGTTCGCAATGTCAAGGAAAGAGGCGAACGAGACTGGAAACGCTTTTTCAACAAGTTCCAAGAGCAAAGCCCTGATATTCGAAAAGTATGTTTTATGTCGGCAGCTCGCTTGCCATGCTTCTAAACCATTTGTTAGCATCCGCTGGCCATTGCCGACAGTCCTGATCGCGGCAACGATAAAGGTTAGCAACAGGTTCCTGTGACCTGTTCATGATTGCTAAAGATGTCGGCGACATAGATTTGTACGATCTATACTACCGCAGAAAACTACCAGAAGTTAACGATCACGAAGATCAATACAATATTGTGACGCCTCCCTTGGACGCGCCTTCGCCAGCGATTTCTCCTTCCTCGCGCGCAGGCTACGAATCAAGCCCTTACTATCAAAGACATTTCGGTCGACGTCACTCTCCATACAGATCGCCAGTGCGGTCAACATATACAAAAGTGGCCTCCAGAAATGATAACTTTGATATCGTCAAAGCTTTGGAATTGGAGAATGTTCGGCTTGACAATCTGCAAGAGAAACTGGAGATGATCAGGCAGCAGGTAACGTACGATGTGCCCGCATTCAAAATGTTTAAAGCTTACTTGATGAAAAACAAAAGGCAGCCAACCTCGCACGTCCATATCCTCGAAAGACAACATTAACACCTGGTAGAAATCACACTGATCATAAGAGAACAATTCCTTGGGATAGATCGTCTCGAGCATCTTCCGTTTCATCTATACACCCTTTGCCGGAATCGCTACCTTCAAGTTCAGGCTTACCACGTAATTGTGAGCAACTTGCAACAGCGTCTGATTCCATTCACGCATCACCAGAAAGTTGTCAACCTCAATTGGATACACAGCATATTCATCAGAGCCCTCGTCGCTTTGTAACGTATGAGCTAAAGAATACGCCAAAATCTCTGCCTTCACGATCGACCAATGACAGTACTATTTCGGCAAATACGATATCTTCGGCTGCTATACCACCGCCTCCTCCATTGCCTCCGCCACTGCCATCAGTTAATTATGTCATTCCTAAAAAGACTTTACGTACGCAAAGTACTCCTATAAAGGTTCGTTGTTCCAAATACAATGGACTCTAGAAACTAACGTTATTTCTGCATAGCCTCGAGAGCCACCAACAGAAAATGAAGCGACACCTGTGCGTCATATGCGGCGTGTTCTGAACGAGCTGCCCAAAACAACTTTGAGACGTGCCGATGTTATTCAGTAAGTCCCCTGAAGTAATGATACTACCATGAGGTCCTCTCCTGACTTTAATCCAGAACGCCTGGAGGCAGCAGAGTACGTAACAAGGTCTGGGATGAGATACACAGCGCAAAAGGCGAATGCAGCCCAATCAAGGAGTCCCAGAGCACTCCTGTATCTAGTTCAAGAAAAAGGCCAAAACGATGGGACGATGATGATGACTTTTGGATTTCACCGTCTGAGTCGACAATTTTAGACAAGAGATTGAAACAGATGATCGAAAAAAGCGAACGACATTCGAATGAATATGCTGTGCCTGACTCACCACGTATGTCGCGCCTGCAGAAGACATTGCTGGAAGAGCTCGACGAGGGTGAAATCCGCGAAAGACAGCGCCAATACGTAGAGAATGCAAAAAGGTTGAAAAGCTCAACGTTTGAGCTCGAACCCATCGCCAATGAAGATGAAACCCATAGAAGATCACCCACAGAAGGCTCGGGTCGTAATCGATACGTCTTGGACGATGACACCTGGATGTTTGATGGAAAGGAACACAGGGTAAAAGAGCGCAGATAGTCTCGATACTCTGTTAACTTGTTACGATAATAAAAATTCTTACTTGAGGTGACCTTTACTATATACATTTTACATCTAACAAGTACTTGAGACACGTCCTTCAATAGCGATTTGCATTTTTTATGATATGAAATGTTTGTAAATCTGCATCTTTATTCTAGGATGTCATAGCCATGTCAAGATCATCCTAAGGATGAACGCTCTGTGAAGAGTACTTAGAGGCCCAGAAAGAGAAAGGAGGGGTTGTATTGATAGAAGGCCCTCCAGAGAGAGCCGCTGAAGCATAGGGGGTCATTACTCGGTATCCATGCATCAATTGAGAAGAAAAAAAATAGGAGATGGACAAGCTGTCCCGGAACCTTGATCTATAAAAATGCCCAGCAAACCGACATATAGTAGCTACTTCCGGTACATGAAAGCGGAAGTTGCAACAATTTCAATGCTTGTCAAATTAAAGGCATCTTACGACGTTATCACATAGATCTCAGTATACAACAAGCAACTTACAATATCTGTATACGTCCTAAAAGTGTCATTTTGAGGTAGTCAAGGGCATCTAGTCCAGCACTGCTGCAAATGGAAGTCAAAAAAGGATGTTTACTGACATGGCAGAAATCCTCCTTTTTGTAAATTTATGGGTGACAACAGCGAGAGTGTCAGGTAAGTATTTAAAGTACGATTATAGAACAAAGGATGTAGAAGAATGTAGTAGACCTATAGATAGCTCAATTCAGCCATATACCTTCGTCTGCATGTCCCATCGTCTGTAGAGGCACCAATGATACGATATATCGGATGCAGTGTGATATTGGAAGTGTAAACAAACGCAAACAACGTCTGCATTTGATGAAAATGACACATATGATAGGAAGAGTCAAGAGCTACTATATTTCGCACATAAAAATCTTAAAATCTGTAGCGGGCTTGCTGATTCCGCATCCAAATCGTCTGAAATCCATAAGTTAAACGATTAGTGAGTGAAATACTTCGAAATTCCAGAAAGTAGAGAGCAAAAGGAAGGCAATAGTCAGGGTGAAATGGTGTGAGAAGGAAGAAGGAGATGCTGTTTACCTTTGCAAGAAAGATTCGGGCTTATGGAGACTATGACAGAATGATTCGCATCTAAAATAAAGGAACGACATCATGCAGAATGGAATCTAGAAAATTCTAAGTTTTAACGCTTATTTTCCCCCTGTAAAATCTATATTACTATACTTTCAGCTACTGAACTCAAAAAGACAAGGAAAAGCAGCGTAAACACGTAAAGATGGAACTGCTTGATCCGCGCTACTGCAGCAGTTATATTTCACTCGCCCTTTGAAACCGAGACAACCTTCATACCGCCCCAAGAGAAATATTCCAAAGCTCACGTGAGTTTTATGAATGCTATGTAAATTAAAAATGAATAGACACGACAGGTATGATCGGTTGACTTGTTGTCACTGTGGTGAACTGGACAAGTGGTTGGTGTAGTGGTCTGGTGATGTATCAAACGTAACTACTGTCAGACATCGGAAAAGGCCGATACTCCAGCAGGAAAAGAAAGGTAGAACAATAATGAGCAATATCACTACAAGACAGACACTCCCCACAGGAAGAAGAGACTGGAAAAGAAGAAGGATTTATATGTTAAACGGTTGCGGATATAAAAGGGATTGACTTAGATGGTACGGGCGCTAGGTGACAATCTGGGTGAAAATGTAGTATATCGAAAGGAATATCTTTTAAGACTTAAGAAACTCTACCATTTGACATTTTATTGGGTTTCCATAATTGATGAATATGAATATCTTGCAAGGAGAGGAGCAAACCGAATACCATATCACAATTGTATGCGCAGGTTCGAGTAGCTGAGGCCGGAAGGAACACAACGAAGTGTCAGGCATGACACGGTGTGATGTATTCTTTCCGGGTTCATCCCAGCGCATCGGTGAGGATAGCCTTACGTATGACTTGGCTTGACTTTGTGACGTTATCCTTCTCGGTATATAAGGATTGGCCCAGTCTTACAGTAAAGATCGCCTTTTTCTTCCCTGTATCCTGTTATCTCATTGTTCATCTCTTCTAAGTTTAAATTTTGTCGTCCCGGAACTTTCACTATATATAACGAGCTTTCGAATGTGACGGACTGTTGTGTGCGTCTATCTCAAGCACATGTAGCAAAGAGAATCAACCCAGCAATAAAGAGATATTTCTGATGAATGAATTTGTTAGTTTATTGCTTCAACAGCCGATATCTATATCTATTTAGACGCAAGAAATGAACATGTCTATGTAAAGGTTCGATGGTCTTGTTGCCTTGCTAGACCTAGCGAGTACCTTCCTGATTAGCCGGAATTTTCTTCGGCTAATTGTTTTACCAGGTTAATTCGTAATTTGTATTCAAGTTTTTAAATTTCAAACATAATGTTGTTTTGCACACAGTATAGATACACACAGGCAGATCACACAGCAAGGGACAAACCGTAACTAGACAGGATCACACAGTAAGGCTTGTTCACACAGAGTAGAGCCACACAGAGTATAGCCACACAGGATAGAACCACACAGAGTAGAGAGTTCAGACGTAGGAAAGTTAAAGTTTTTTACAAACATGTTCGCATGCTTTATATACTATTAGAGTTTCTGGAACCTTCCTTTAATTTAGACTGCTGGGCAGTCTATGGAAGGTTCCTTGGCCTGCGAGGAGGAATCGTCGGCCTAAACCTCGGCTTGCGCACGGGCTCTTGCTTGCTTGTAGGGCCGATAATAA
>KK100072.1:86395-134345 GCA_000611695.1 Rhizomucor miehei CAU432
GAATGTATAAATACACTGCAGAAGATTATAGAATAAACGACACTTAACTACCTTCTATCTTCGTGATCTTTGTGGTCTTCGTGGTTCTTTTCCTGTGTGGGTTCGTAGCGCAAAACAAGAAGCGTTACGACATGAACTTATGTCGTGCCTATTTTGGCATTGACCAATGACATTGCAAGCTATCAAAACTTTGCCATTGGCGTTCCTCGTTCGATCTCGAGCCTACGTTTCGTCTTTATTTCCTTTTGTACCTTTTCCACCGTTTCGGTAGAAGTCCCAATCGTATTCATCTTTTATTTTTATGTTTTGCAAAGAGTATAAATACTGGACAAATCAAAATACTAGAATAAGGGCAATTTCAGCCCTCTGCTCTTCGTGGTTCCTGTGTGATCTCATAACACCAGCAAAAAGTGAACGACACTTACATGCCTTCTGATTAATCCAGAAATATTTCTTTTTACATTAGCCGGATTTCAGTATAATGGACTAATAGTTATCGCCGTGAAATGGTTAGGTTTATCTTGTTGACAGTCTTACAACTTACAACTTTACTATGAAGCCTTTATCTTCGTGGAGGGTAACGCAGGTTCAAGCTTGTTTTCATCAGCAAAGTCTCATTTGAAGAATCGTCCTGAATATTTCAGGCAGCTCTACTGTCACTCAAACTTAGCAGGTTTGCGGTATCCAGATTTTTCGAAAGGTAGATCCCTGATTAGTGTCAGCAATAAGGGGATCTACGGGCACAAATATTTCCCGTGTCTCCAAGTTAAGAGATTTCGCCGTTGTATCCATCCTTCAAATTCATATATGTATCACCTTGATTGTTGTTGGGTACCACGGGTATCAGCTAATGACAAGTCGCCTGCGTGTATGTTCCATTCTATTCCGTAATACAGAGTTACAATTCACTTCTTGCCATTAGATAATAGCGACATAGAAGCTTTAGTTAGCAGATTTACACTGCTCACACACGAGAAGAACCTCGAGCAAATATACTCGCAACTGAGCTGCTAGCAGCCAAGTAGAGGCGGCATCGTCGTCGTCGCCCACTGTGTCATTAAATATCCATTATTGAAAACCGTATATCTTGAATTTTTTGATTTCAAAGGAAAATCTGCGATGCCTGCACTTGGACTGTTTTAAGAGCCTCGATATGACAGAGTTCAAAGCCTTTGCTTCCGCTAGTCACAGTGTAGAGCACGTAGAACTTTGAATTAGCGAAGAGTACGGCGGACGAGATTACCAGCTCAATATGGGCATCATTTTCCATGCAGTTTTAGCATTTCCAAACCTGTGCCTGCTCGACATCTTATCTTGAAAACTTAATTCCGAGCCTCATCGCGGTAAAACGCTTGTCAAGAAGCTAAAAAAGTAAAAGATTGGTATATTTGATAGTACATTTCAAGATTGATCAAAAAACGCTGGAGTGGTTGCTTGCCATACCGACTCTCCGGGCTATACATATACTTGGATTACATCGCAAGAAGAACGAAGATACAGATCGCAAGTGCTATGCAGAAACGCAAGGCAACTACAGATGTATATAAGGGTTTACACGATTCGAATGATGCACGGAATATACGATACTACCGAGGTGTTAACGGAGAAATCAAACATGAATTTACAAATTATAACATGAGGGCCAGATGGTCTGCACGTACTGATGAAGAATAAAAAAATCCTTTTCACACAGCTCCGGATTGCATTGATCATATCAATCGGTTATATTATTTGTAATTTATTGGAATAACATGAGAAGACTGGATACATAGTTTAATTGCTATTCTAACTGTAGATATGTGAACATGTCTATGTATACAAGAAAAAATCCTGGCGCACTTGTGAACGCGGTGCAGATCCGCGAAGAGATGACATGCTAGTAAAGTTTTACGCACACCACCCTTCGGTTACTGTCTCGATAATATCGGAAATCTTCGTAATTACAGTGGAAGGTTGTAGAGAGATGCAGCTGTCCATTGGTATTGCTTTGCTCGTAAACGCTTGATACTCGTTCCTTGGGCATTTTCGTGCTCCAATGCAAATGTATTGTATGAAGACTGGGTATCGCAAGCATATTCTCCAGTGATTTACATGTCATTCTAAAGTTGATATACAATTGTAATAATTCTTGGTTTTTGAGATCTCTTGCAAAACTCTCTCGCTGTCCTGGCGAATTGGGAGAGAGGAGGAAACACTAAAATAGCGTAGATTCGTAAAGAGGCAGGCTACATCCAAAGGACTACCGAGGTTGAGTGGAGACATCTCCGTGTGATGGAGATAACCGAGGATCAGCTCCTCCACAGATATATTGCCAGAAGCAAAATCCTTGAATTCGATGCTGTCGAGGCCATCACATTGTCTCAATGATAAGCGTTGTAAACCTTTTAGCTTGGTGAGGGCATTGCTGATTTTCCTGCCAGAAGTGACAGCTGTTCCATAGAGGGGCAATTCTTGAAAATTGTTGCGATGCGTAGCGTATTTCCCCATTGGCTCTTTCTGTACGCCGTCTTTCGTAATCTAGTCGAAGTGAGCGTATGTTGGAAAAGATGCCTGGATTACGACTGATGGTCAAGAGTTGCTCCAGTTGTTTTCACCATTTATATTCAGGTTCAAGAACCCCAGTCGCGAGCAGAAATGGTGAAAAACACCAGAAAGGTCCCTTATCAGCGAAACGAAAGCTTCGTCTTGTAGATCGATAGTAACCGGCTGGCAAGACGTCAGTGAAATCAAGTCTCGATCCAATATTCGATATTTCAGCAGTGGACGGCAAGCGGAGGGGCAAACATCGGCAAGCTGACAGATGAATTGACTCACAATCTCACGTGCTGCATCTCCCCATCGCATGCGGGATAATAGGTCCAATACCTTGAGATCCGGGCTTCGTTCGAGGATTGTCATTAGGTCCTGTCAGCTATCGATGTTCGACACAGACCATTTCAAGTGTTAAAGCTTCAATGGCCTTGAAAGTTCAACAGGATTCTCGCGTTCGTAGTTCCTGCTTACTACCTTCAGAGTTTTTAAGTTCTTGCATTTTGCAAGATACGGATCACGTCCTCACTCCTGCAGAGATATGTATATTCTCGCAGGTCCAAAAAAGTTAGAGTTTGCCAATTTTGCTACAGAAAAAGGATAAAGATGAATACAGGACATTCTAGACTGGTTGTGACTCTAGATATGGCAATAATTATATATATATATATATATATACTGAAACCTGAAGATTGTGCCTGCCAGTGGACTAGCCTATTCCTTGTATGCCTTTGACTTCCAGAGTGCATAGTGATTTAATGATCAGCGGCATTTCGCTCGCATATCTCCTCTTTCCACGTTCGATTACGCGAATTGTAAGTTTGCGTAGATTCTTCTAGAGTGCCAAAACGAAAGCAATCTTGCTAGCGGATACTACATCAGGACAAATCTTTTCATAAAGCGCCACTTCAGACCACAACTTTGGCTATGCATCAAGTCGTTTTTTTTCCAGCTCTTGCAAACTCTGAGGCATTGAATGTGTTCTTTAAGCTTCAGTTGACTGAATATCATCTCAAAAGAGTTCAGCAGAAAGCCGGCCAATATTGCGCATATTGCGTTCGTTTGTGAGAGAAAGTATATGGTTTCTTTGTCGAGAGATATCGTTGTAAGACGCGTCCCTCCTTGATACGACTCGAGAGGCAGTATTGAGGATGTCCAGTGCGTCCAAGACTTTGTGCTGCTGCATAAAAATGGCGCTGCTCTGCAAATATCCAAGAGGCCAATCTGGAAAGTACCGAGTTATGCACCTGGCATTTTCAAGAGCGCGTTTGTATTCTCTTCTTTTCGCGATTGTTTTGATAACTTAGCCAGAGTACTGCCGCAAATTTGTCCATCAGTTGTGTCAGCGCTTTTTGGAAATGACAGGATGCCTCAATGTAGTTACTTGCGTTGAAAGCATCATCGGCCGATTTCGTCCAAGAGTATAGTTGCTAGAAATCGGCGGGTATAAGAGCTTCGATCGAGCTCCATGTTCCAGGAGTAAAGAAAAAGCAGACGAATTTTGTATCGCTGGACGATGCTTATGGCATTGATATCATTTTACAGGAATTTTACACTAAAAAACTTGCCATCGGGTACAAAATGCGAAACGTCATTGATCGTCTTCCGGCCGAAATTCTCGATATGATCTTTGGACAACTGAGCGTCAAGGATGGTGTTCAGTGTTTACGAGTTTGCAGAGGCTGGAAGAAACGACTAGAGGACTGGGATGATCTTTGGAGTAACGTATCTTTAATATGCGCGGTGGTATAAGAAAAAGGGTGCCCAAAAGTTGGTTATCGAATCAATAGGTGCCAGATCTCCAGGGGGTGGTAGATGTAGATTTTAGGATTACACTAGAGAGTTTGGAACTGATACTGTCTATACCGAGCCTGCAAGCTATCTACCTTGGCCATTTCTCGCAAATGAAGGAAAAGTTCCTGCCAGAGGCAATTGAAGCAAGGCAAAACGAATGCAAGTGTGTACATTAGAGGAGAAAATTCGCAAAGCTCAAACCGCAGATGGAGATATTACCGAGATACTGCCAAGGGAGAGGTCAAGCGCGAACTCGCAATGTTCAATATGAAAGGCACATGGCGCATCAAACCTCAACAAAAAATTTGATCATGATATTTACTGCGATAGCGCATCTTTTGCGATTACATATACTAATCAACACTTTGCACCTTGGTTACCTAATATTCCTTATCACTTGTTGTAAGATTTCGGGTAAATTTCAAAATCACAATGCTAATTCATTAAAGTCAGCATCTTTTAGTGGTTAGTAAAAGAAAAGTCGCAAGTGTAAATAACTTCTTGATCTCGTAACTGTAGAAAATAGCTCATAAATATAATAAAAAAGAATGATCAAAACGTTTATGTATACAGGAAAAGAAAAAGATAAAATATATCAACCGAGAAATATTTTGGTAACATCTTGACGGCTTTTGCTATCAACATCGCACATTATTTTACAGCTTGGTAAATAAAATATTCAAATACGAATTCGGTACAACCAAAGAACCGCGCGAACGTCATTTTGAAAAATCCCTATTCGTATCCCGTACTTAATTTACGGGTTTGTATTCGTGTTCGCTTGGTATCCGTCCGTCATCAGTATGCATATAAATACCTGTACCAGTTTGTAATGGATCCTGGTCACGCTGGCCATAGTTGCGGATATAGTGATATCTATGACTATGGGCAAGAAGAACCCATGACTGTACCTTTCTGGCTTGACGAATGTCAAATCCTAGTAGGATCTAAAGGCTGGTGGAAGCCAGCACATGACGAGATAGCAAAATATAGGTAAACAGGCCAGAACGCTGTCTACAAGCGCTGCCTAATATCAACTGAAGTTTAGAGCGACAGCATGGGCACATATTTAACGATGCAATACAAGAGCTCAATTGATTTTCTCGGTGAGCAACATTTTGACTTATCGATTGCCTGATAAATGTCCAGAGCGCTATCGTTAAAGTGTAGAAGCTTGAAGAAATATAAGGATGAAGTGATTGTAACTTGAAAGAACTGAATATTGTATCGATAGTAAAGCCTCATACGAGCGCTTACAGAGGTTGTTTCCTTAATCGCTTGAACAAACCACCCATGTCAACATTGAAGTAACTGAATATTTCGGGATTGAAGGTAATGCTGATCATGTACATTCTGCGAGAAATAAACAGCTTCAATGTACGTTTTTCAGGGTAGATTAAGAACATGCTAGAACTTTTATCTTAATATAGACTATTACAGATATTAATCGCTTCAAACACGAAGCGAGCGCTCGGCGATCCATGTGGATTTACTTCGAAATGCTTTTGGTACAAAGCAAGTTTATGCGTTGACAAAACAGTTTGCAAAACCGAATATGCGACTGGATGCGAATAATATGTGCTGCAAGATAACAATAATGGTTTCTTCTCGGCAATTTGGCCTTGATACTGGCCTTTTGTCAATTAGTAAGGATTATTGGCTGCAGTACCTTCGCCGTGCTTATCAGAGACTGCTTCAGACCGGCATACTGAGCTTTCCTGTGACGAAGTGATTCAAAAGTAACATTATATCTAGCTCATCCGTCAGTTTGAATAACATTCCTAGCTGGAGTTGATAGGATACCGTGGTTGCTCAAATAATTACGGTCTTGTCTTCCAGAAGTCAGAGCTCTGACCGCTGTTACTCGCTCGCATGCTCGAACTTTAAGGATCTGATTAGATATCTTCCATATTTCTAGAGTAACACCTTATCAGGTTGTCAGAGAGGTATGTCACTCGGAGCATATTCACAAACTCATCTGGTAGTATTACAGTTAGTGCTGATATCGTATAGGTGCAAAAGTATAGAAGCACTCCTTGCTCCTGCGGACCTGCGTGTACATCCCCTCTCTGTACTAGTCGAAATGGATCCTCAAAGCACACATCGACATCGGTTCAGCGAGGAGGTCGCGTCTTCATCCCCCGGCAAGTCTGGTCCTCCTCCTGCATCGCCTTCTACCAACTCCTCGTCATCGCTTTCAAATTATCTCGATCGGACCACGCCTACATCCACGGTGTTTCCAAGCACTAGTCCTACACTTGTCTCTCCACCCTCCCAGGGACCTGCACCAACTCGTTCAATATCAGCGTCGACGCCTACAAGCTCATCTACGGCCAATGGCGAGCGCACCAACGGCGAGCGTGCAAAGAGGCATAGTTTGCGCCAGCCTCCACCGCCTTTACAACCGGTTGCAAGGCAATCGTCTTTCCCAAGCAACAACGGTGGTCAACCTCCCTCTGCAGGCTTGGAACGTACCTTTTCAAACCACAGCAGCACTGCAAGCGTTACTCAACCACGTCCTACTTCACCTGTCACTTCACCTAGTATCCATAAATCTCTCAATGCCCTTGATGCAAAAGCTATTACACGGGATATGGAGCGCTCTACACAATACATGCGCGGTGATGATATGCTCACCTCGCCGTCTTCACCAACGGGCATCAACTCTGGATTCTACTTTCCACCAAGTACATCGCCTGTACCTCCCAATGCAACGCCTTATATGAGACAAGGAAGTATCAGCAATCCGACCGTACCCAACACCATCATATCTTCGGCAGCATTGAACGCACCGCAAGGTGACGTGTGGCAGAATCTATGCGTACGGGTGTTACCACTGTTTAACGGGGAAGGCGTCAAGGGAAATATCGAGGATTTAAACGAGCTATTTCGGTATGTCAAGCATAGCTGTGTAACGAGCTGAATTAAGCTCATCGTCGCCCCCCACATGTAGACGGTGTCTCAGTGAGCCATTGTCGCCGCAACTCTATCGTGACATTGAGGCATTGCTGCGGGACGGCATGTTTACCCTTAATTCAAAAATGCTAGGGGTCACAGATGAAAAACTACTTGATCGACTGGTGGAGCAATGGTCCTTTTTCTTTACATATGCTTTACCTTACTTTGAAGCAGTATTCTTGCCTCTGCGGACAGATGTAAGATATCGATCAGTGGATGACGCTGAAATGTGGAACGTTCGGAATATGGCCTTAAGAAGTTTCCGAGATAATGTCATTTTGTTACAAACCAAACGCTTAGAAGGTAAAGTTTTATTCCTACAGGACGATTGCACATAGTTTATTGAAGTCCCACGCTACGCTAGATGTCTTTGCAAAGCTATTTACTGACTTCGGGTCGTCTCAAAATCCGGCGGCTACAGCGGCTAAAATGTTACAAATGACCTCGCTTTTGGCATCTGCACCGGATCACAATGAAGAAATCGAGCGTGTGCTTTCGAGCTTACAGGCAAACTGGAAGATAATGATGACCAAAGGCGATAGACGCGGTTTTGCAGGTGTACGGAAAGCGAGGACTGGCTTCGCTTCCGATAGCAATCCCAACAATCAAATATTTGGATCGTTACCATAGGTATATTATAATACTATTCTTGAGTGGTTTGGTAAGCCAAGTATGGCAAATTGGAAGAACTGCCAAAAGCACGAATTATAATTGTATGCATTTTAAAACTTCCTTTTTCAAAGACGAGTCCTTTAAACTGCCAACAGTGCAGAACTCGAAACTAGAATTTCACGTGCTCATGAAGAGAGATACAACAAACGTCATCCATGGCTTTTGTGCGCCCCCGCACTGGGATTGGAGTAATACTGTATGCACGCATGTGATTGTCTTACTGACCAAAAGGTTTTTCTTCAATCCTTTCTTTCCGCCTTTTTTCTTTAAAAACTATGGCAGCCCTCTCTCGGCCTGTTGTAGAGCAAAGTACATGGCTTCCGTCTAAAAGCAAGCTGATCGTCTCCTTGGCCGTTGTTGTCGCTGCCCTGGCACTGGGACGCAGACGGCTCAGCATAACTGGCAAGTCTGCCCGCAAGACGTCGACTCTGAAGGAAACTTCACCTGAAACGTTCGACAAGCATAAAAAGCTCTTTCCTGTCGTCGATGTCGCCAGCAAGGTTGGAGTGAATCAGGAATTCCGTAGACAGCTACGTGCGATTGCAGCCATCATCTTGCCACACTGGCGGACAAAGGAGGTACTTCTTCTTGTCCTTCACTCCTTCTTCCTGATACTTCGAACTTATTTGAGTGTGGTCGTGGCTCGTATTGACGGACGTATCGTAAGAGATTTGGTAAGGGTTTTTTCTTTAAAAAGCATAGGCCGTCAAAAAAAGGCACATAGAATTAAATGCCATTGTTCAAGGTGGGAGGGCGAGGAAAGCGCTTCCTGCAGGGACTTGTGTACTGGTTCGCCATTGCTATTCCTGCAACATACACCAACAGTATGGTTAGTCCCAAGATATTGCTTTCGTTGTCTCAGTTCATCTCATTCAAATGTAAACTAGATCCGATACTTGCAATCAAAACTATCCATTGGATTCCGTACTCGGTTAACAAGATATGTCCATGATCTTTACCTGGACAAACAAAAGACATTTTACAAGGCTGTAAACTTGGATGGAAGGATTCAAGGTGCTGATCAGTAAGTTGCAAGTCCAGCAACAGGATAACCAGATTTCTTAACGTAGGTTACAGATTCATCACTACAGATATTGCAAAGTTTGCAGACACGCTCGCATCGCTCTATTCGAATCTGGCAAAACCACTTCTTGACACGGTTATATTCAATTATCAGCTAATGAAATCAATCGGTTTCACTGGTATGGTTGGTCTCACCATCAACTACATAGTTACAGCCCGTCTTTTGCGAGCCGTGACACCCTCCTTTGGCAAACTTGCAGCGATAGAGGCTAAGCTGGAGGTAGGCTACATTATTATACAGGTGACGATGATTGCTGATAAAAAAGTTCTGATGGTGTGTATATGTTTAGGGCGATTTTAGAGCCGCACACACGCGATTGATCACGAATGCGGAGGAGATTGCATTTTACAACGGCGGCGACCTTGAGCTATCAATGCTAAATCGAGCTTACTTGCGACTCGTCAAGCACATCAATTATATCTATAAGCTTCGTATCAGCTACAATATGTTTGAGGACTTTTTGATCAAGTACGCCTGGAGCGCATTTGGTCTTATACTGTGTGCTATCCCTGTCTTTATGCCAAATCTGGCTGGTGTCTCGGCCGTTTTGGCACCTGGCATGTCAGCGGATGATCAAGTAGGGTCCCGCACTCGAGGATTTATCACCAACAAGCGGTAGGTGTTTACCTGGGACGGCGTCAATTTATTTGAGGCTCCAAATCTCATTAGCTGCATACAGCTTGATGATATCGCTTGCTGACGCAGGTGGTCGCATGATGTATTCGTACAAGGAACTAGCGGAGCTTGCAGGCTACACAACTCGGGTGTACACTCTGTTATCTGCGTTCCATGCGCTTCGCAATGGTGAATACGATGGTCCTCAAAAGGGCAAGGATACCATGCTGCGATATGCTCTCACCAATATTCGAGGAAAAGTCAAGCTCGGCTACGATGGTATTCGATTTGAGGATGTACCCATTGTTACACCTGCACCCGGGAAAGACAGAGAAGGCGAAGTGCTTGTAAATAATCTCAATATCCATGTGCGACCTGGAGAGCACATGCTGATCACGGGTCCAAATGGTGTGGGCAAAACTGCGATTGCACGTGTCATTGCAACTCTCTGGCCAACGCTGGAGGGCACCTTGTCAAGACCGGAAGACAAGGATATCTTCTACATTCCTCAACGTCCTTATCTGAGCTTGGGAACATTGAGAGAGCAGTAAGTTATGGGAGAGCTTTGGCTTGTTGAGTAAACGTACTGATATACGTGGTATTCAGAGTCATTTATCCACATACACACGAAGATATGAAGCGGTGCGGTCGAACAGATGAAGAATTGATGGACATCCTTAAAGTAGTGCGTTTGGCCTACATCCCTGAACGTGAAGGCGGCTGGGAAACCATCAAGGAGTGGAAAGATGTATTTTCCGGAGGTGAAAAGCAAAGAGTATGTAAACAGAATAATGAGAAACAATTACTAGTTCAATAACTGACCTTCTTTACTATCCAAAGATCAATATGGCAAGATTGTTCTATCACCATCCAAAGTATGCTGTCCTTGATGAATGCACGAGCGCTGTCTCTGCAGATGTTGAGGGCCTAATGTATGCACACGCAAAGAGCATGGGTATTAGTAAGTGAACTCTCCACTTTTAATCGCTTCTTGCCGAATCTTTACTTATCACTTTTAAAAAAAGCTTTACTTACCATTTCACACCGCCCTGCTCTCTACAAATACCATCAATACTTGCTTCGTCTCACTGGCAATCATGGTCAATGGGAAATGGAGACTATTGGCACGCAAGAACAGCAACAATCCTTAGAAAAAGAGATGCAATCCTTGGAAGCGAAATTACAAGAAGTGGAAGCTCTGAAAGCGCGGTTAGGTGCCATTGATAAGGAGCTTAGTTTAAAGCTTTAAAAAACAAGGTGAAATTGGCTCTTCTGGCTATCCATCTTGCTATGTATACCATTCATATACTTTGTTACTATCCATTCTCTATGTAAAAATATGCATTATTAATAGCGTTAGTAAATTCCACGGTCAAAACTCACAATATGGTTTTTGATGGAAGACATTTTTTTCATTCCTTTTTCACGCTTTTGTATTCTTTAAGCTGACTTGATGTTATTCCTTTTTACTGCATATCCCCATGATAAGCATTCGCTGTTCTACACCCAGTATATCTAACGCATTATCGAGTAGAACTCTTAACAAACTGGACTCGGAATCGATCTAGAATACAAATCCAATATTTGCATAATTTTTATTGACACTTTGTCAATCCAGCACCTTTTTTACTGAGCAGAAAGGATGTCGGAATCACCAGGGTCGGTGATGGACAAGACGCTGGTGCGGAAGAGCTTACCGCAAGCGGTACCAAGGTCGATGTTGTCTATAGTAAGCATTGCAAATTTAGTGAGTCCATCATTTCGGTAACAATATTGCCTCTGCTGGTACATACTGCCGTTGTAATGGTGAACACCGGTCTTGGACAACATGGCATAGTACTCGAGCTCAGACTTGCGGAGAGGAGGGCAGTTGCCAGCAATGATGATCAACTTAGCTATGGTAAACTCATCAGTCAACTGTTCCTTTCCAATCATTGGCAACCGCTAGTTTTCTTTTTTACTCACCCTTGCCCTGACGAAGAGTCTTCAAGGTGGACTTGTAGCCCAAGGTGTACTTGCCAGACTTGGTGACAAGCTGGAGACGGGAGTTGATGGACTCGGTACCCTTGGTGGTCTTCTTGGACTTCTTGTCAACGGGGGCCATTGCTTACTGGTACTCTTCTAATGAGTATGCCATTGTCGAAATCGCGCATAGTTGCACGTACCGTAAGAATATAAGTGAAAGAGGAAGTCTTTACTCGTCCCCGCCGTCCTGTTGGACTTGCAGGCCCGCCTCACAGAAAAATTTTGGGATAGTTCTTGAAAAGCCACCTGGGGGAAACTTTGACAGGTCTCGGGCAACAACATTGTGAAAGCAGCAAAGTACTACTAAAGTTCATTTCTAACCGGGATCATCGAAGTAATGGACATATATACCGTATTTAACTATTTATATTCATATATCTATCGATCTTATTCTGTATTGCAAGACATATGTAGACACAACAACGGAGGTTCCTAAAAAAGTCTACTTACAATGCTGCCAATCATTTCTTCTTGCTACCGAAACTATGCATCAATGTAAAAGCATCAAGTGAAGTTTTATATATGAGTATTGCAGGAACGGTCATCATTTACTCTATAAAGAAGAAAGAAACTATACACGTACAATATCCTTTTGAGATCAAGGACTACTTTCGCGCTGTCGCGTCAAAGTCATCAACCTGGTCATCTGAGTATTCTATGATGCTAAACGCATACATGATAAATACATATCTACCTGGTGAGAAGCAAGTCATTAGCATCACTTTTACTCCGTGGAAAGCAAGCTCTTTATCCATCCCCAATTTCTTTCGAGTGTGACTCTTTGGATCCGAAAAAGCGCACTTGTCTTTTCTTGACAGCTGTCTTTCTTTTTTTTCTTGTCTTTGGCAATGTCCTTGCGTCTCCTTGGTCTTCGTTGTCTCGCCCAGCGTCACTATGTAACTGCTGTCAAACCCAACATTAAGCTCCTTGCCAAGTTGCGACAGGAGACGGAAGTTTCCATGAGCAAGGCCAAGGAAGCGTTGGTCAAGAACGACAATGACTATGAAAAGGCACTCAACTGGCTTGCACAGGACGCTCAGGTCTCGGGTGCCAAAAAGGCACAAAAGGTAGCGGGACGTACTGCCGGCGAAGGTCTTGTCAGCGTTGCTTCGGTGACCACAGACGGCACCGCAAGCAAAAGCACCATTATCGAGCTCAACTGCGAAACCGACTTCGTATCTCGTAACGATGTCTTTAAAAATCTGGCTTCACGCATCGCAGCTACTTCGCTTTTGTTGCACGAAGCTAGCAGTACCAACACCTTGGAACATATCCCTGTCGACACCTTGCTGCAGGCCCCCTTGATGCCTCATCCTGACCAGGAAGCAGAACCGGTCGGCAAGACTGTCCAAGAATCCATTGTAGAGACGATCGGCAAGCTCGGAGAAAATATCACGCTTCGTCGCGCAGCCATTGCGGTCGTAGATGGTGGTGTATCAGCAGCGTATGTGCATGGTGGCGACGCTGCAACCGGTAAAATTGGCGGTATTGCAACCATCCAACCACGTTCGACGGAAGGTTTGACGGAGCAGGCCGCTGATGTGCTCGCAAAGACGGCTCGACATGTTGCACGCCAAGCAGTAGGCTACAACCCTCGCTACCTCAGCCCAGAGGACGTGCCAGCAGACGAACTGAAGGCACAAACCGACGCTGAAGCTTACCTTGCTGAGACTGTATTAACTCGCCAACCCTTCCTCCTCAAGCCGGATGTGACCGTTGCCAAGTACGTCGATCAAACTGTTAAAGACGCTGGACTGAAGGATGGCGCCGTTGTCAGCAACTTTATTCGCTGGGAAGTTGGTGAAGGCATTGAAAAGAAGGAAAATGACTTTGCTAGCGAAGTCATGAAGGCCGCTCAAGGCAACTAGTAGAAAATGTAAAATACGCATCTGTTTTATCTAGACCATCGCCTCATTTTCTTTCTTCTCCCTCAACATTACGTGCAATTCCTACCCCTCTCGATCACTCACTTATTTCGGTTACACAACCTAGAAAGTCTTGAATGTCATAAAAATATAATGCTACCAGGAGAGAACAATACACTTTATCAAGTAAGAGATGAATATATATATATATACATGGTTACATTTTTCGAAGACGGAGTTCCTCTTCATCGTGTGTCTGAAGACGTTGGTGTCGATGTAGCCAGTTTTGACGTGTCGAATAGGAGCCAATGCAGTTGGCAAAGTATAGCTGGATAAAATTGCCAATAAATACAGCAAATCCAGACCCGATAACCAATTGCCTGATGAGATTAATGCAGTAACTCTTGTCTGATCCACCGGCGATCGGAAACTTGCCAGGCACCAGGACAGGTCGGTACACCTCGCTGTTTGGGTGCGCACCGTTATTCCGTGCATCCTGACAGTCGTTAACGTATACATCTCGTTTCACTTTGAAGTATATCCAATGCGCCATCGTGATAGTGAGGATCAGTAGAACAAAGAACCAATTGATAATATGGTATATGCGGATCAGAGTGCGGCGTTCCTGAAAAATCATAAAAAAATGAGGAAATAAACTCTTTTGATTTCTCTTGCTTATTTTCCATTTCTTACAAAGTAAGTGGCAAGAAAGCCAAATGCTGAAGCGAGTGTGTATGCGACCACGATCGTGGCAAAGAAAATAAAAAGCCCATTAAAAGCGGCTTCTGTCAACGGCGTATCAACTTCTTGGGTAAAAGTAGCCCAGCCCCTGAAGATCTACAACGGAAAGGAATCGCTCAGTTAAGAGACCCGGAACGGGGTAAGCTAAAGTTCATACCATTTTGCTTGGCAAATGCAACAATGGTGAGCGCAAAATAGACCACCTACAGTAACGTGAACCTTAAATTCTGCTGCAAGCAGTCTGTCGAGCTTCTTACTTACAAATAGAATGCTGGAGATTGCGAGCACGCCTATACGTGCCGGGATGCAGCAGAGTACTTTGTCATCTGCCATCACTCTAATAATCTCTGCAAGATCCTAGGCTTCAGCGCACCGAGAAAAAAGCCTAGTTACTATTTTTGGTCTTAGCCTTTTTATATCAACAAGCATTAGACCAGCTATGTCTTCCCGGTCATTGGCGGGTGCCTACAGACAGTGTCGTTTGCAAAAAAAAGCCTCTGCACTGGGCAGGTGCGGGTTTAGTGGGTGTAAAAATGCAAAAATGCAGCTCGCGCCGGAAGGAGGGGAGAAAGGAATGATCCTAAGGCTTCAAGAGCTGATCAGTTACTTTCCTCAGGAAGAACTTGATTTAAAGCTAGCTTACTTGATGTGACATAAGTAAACATGTAAGTGCAAAAGGAAGTCCAAGGCAAGGAAAAGTGGAAGGCATCTTTCTTGTAGAATCAATCCTACATTCAAAAGTCAATAAACGACTTCCCAAAGAAATCTGGCTTGAACCTTACATCTTGCTCGTTCTTCTTCAGTTTCCTCGGCACTGTCCATCATAGTGCGTGTTTTCGAGCAAAGAGGAAGAGAAAGGAAGAAAAGCTGAAAGAATAGCCTGGCAATTTTTATGCGCTGAACGAACCCTCCCTCATTCTCATACGTAGGTATCTCCACAACATACAAACCACAGTGTGTTACATAGCATAAACCTGGAAGGGAGCATAAAATTTTATTGATACATTTCTCATATGCATGGAAGTTCTTTTTGACAGATCTAGTCAGGACGAATAATGCTTAGCCAGCTATTGTACCTTGTATGCATTTTTATTGGCTCTCCTGTGTTTTATACTTGTGGCACTGTCTGCCTCTACTTGCAATGAAATGTGGTCAGTTTTTGACCATAAACAGGTATGATAATGTAGGGTGAAGGGGGATAGTGCATCCATGCGCTTCGCATCCTCCGTGTATTCTTTGCTCAGCTTTCAAAAGCAGATTCAAGAACAAATTCCAAATTCAAGTGTCAATCTCTAGCAGTAGTGAGCTCAAAGGGATGCCGAGTGCGCTCCTTGCGTCGCGCGTGCGCTTCGCGAGAGCATGGGCTAGGCCGTTCAAAAGTCGTCATTTCTTCCTTCATTGGTGTTCACTGTCTCTGTCCACTATATGCAAAGTGACCGATAAAACTGCACTATTCAATAATCCAAAGCACACAGAAATCACTGTAGTTCAGTATCCTCGGTGTCAGACAAAATACATCCAATGAAGTGTAAATCTCAACGCAACTGTTCAACCAAGGGACTTGTTTTCAGGCCATGCCATATTTGCGATTTACAATCCAGGACATGCGAGTTAAGGAAGGAAAACGACTCTTTTATTATATGGTGCCTTTGTGTGGATTTTCAGTTAGATCAAACATGTTTTTTTCCCAACCTACATCCTGAACTTTCATATTTTTTGTGACGTCTCCAAACAATGTCGCCCAAACCTTTGCAATGTCTTCGCCCACATGACTGCTTTGCACAACAAATTCAAAGTCTTCTTCCACTAATTCAGGAAAGGAAGGTTGCTTGTTTTTCTCCAATATCTTCGTGATATATCTGGATATAGCTTAAAGAAGTATGGGGTCGATATACTATCGAACTGCGTGGGTGGTACACGTTACCTTCACGACGATCGGTTTCTATGGCAAGAGGATAATTCATGCGGATAGGGGCGTTGCGTAGTAACATTGCCCAATATGCCTTGAGGAATTGACATTCCTACCGGCTGTCTGTAATCAGCGAGCGTCGCTCATGAATCCATTGAAAATTGCTTGCCAGAAGCAGATATATTGCAACTCGATAACAAGTCTTGGTATTACCAACCCTTGCATTCGACGGATGAATCATAGAAAACATGAAAGAGTAACTTTATATCTACTTGGAAGCAAAGAAGAATTGAGAGCATATGGATTGACTTGTAGGAATGGAAAAAATGTATACAGCAAATAATTAAGCTATCCACATGAAGCTTCTTTGGTGTTCGGCTTCTTTAAACATGTTAGAGATCACTAGCCCATAGGTTCCGCTCCTGTAGCCTGGAAGCAAGAATTATATCAAGATGGGGATACCTGGACATATCATAAGGCCTAGATCGCACAAAGCTGTAATTCATGGTCTTAGTGATCTGGACATGTTATAAGCTGGTTTGTTCCAGCATATACCAAGAATCCAATCCTCCAAATATTGTTCTTCGTCTGATGACCTTTTTTTCTTTTATCCTCTCTC
Organism: Rhizomucor miehei CAU432; assembly: GCA_000611695.1. NCBI lineage: Eukaryota > Fungi > Mucoromycota > Mucoromycetes > Mucorales > Lichtheimiaceae > Rhizomucor > Rhizomucor miehei. Next base: position 103,207 of record KK100072.1, read on the forward strand.
TTCTTTTTTTTCTTGTTTCTCCTTCCCTCAGTTGTTTCCATGAGCACGTCCTCGATCCATACATTTCCACGTAAAAAGCAACTGTTTCGCTGGATCCGAAGTAAGCACCCGATTCAGCCTGAACAAGAACGAGTTACACCTTCATCCCTCATGGAAGGCAGGATCTATCTGCTCAAAAGTATCCACGGCTCACATTGCTCTTTTTCAAGGTAAAACATAAAAAAGATAAAAGGACAAGTCACAATATCCAGGATGTTGAAAACATCTATGCAGGTCTTGACGATGATCTTTATTGCTTCACTATTTTGAGTATGGGATCTACGCTTTGATGGCACAATATTGAATACTCATTCTATCTTTGAAAGGGCACCTCGGAGGAGCGGAGCCGCTTCGATGGTCCGAAGCTAGGTACATTGCTAGCGACTTTGCAGCGTACGAAGCTTTTGGTGAGGATGGTAACCCACTTGTTCAATTTTGGTATGAGCTCGGCGCCCGGGAGCAAGCGACACATTGGTTTGTCATGTTTGAAGAAGCTTGTCGTAAACAGCGTGAAATGTGTACAACGGTGCCAACGCAAACAGACAGCAGCCAGGATTACATTCCACACTCTTCGCTGCGACGTTCTCCCACATTGATGCTCTTCCAAAGCGGTGAAGAGTATGATCGTCCTGCAATCCCTGCCAAAGATCCAGAGTACCGATCTGCATACAAAGTCAAGCGTGCGGCCGCGCGAACTACCCTTGGATCTCTGAAGAAGGGCTCCACTTGAGAAAGTAAATAAAATAGTACGAATTTACCGTAAGCCGACAATATTTTGGAACGTAGATTCTCGTGTCTTTTTTGCATAATATTCCTCCATTTTGTCTTGTTCTCGGCGTAGTTTGCTTTCATGCTCTCTGCGCCGCATGTTGAGGTCGTCGAGGAATTGTGCTCGTTCAGTCGAAAAAGGTGGAGGTCGCATAGCCTGTTCATCCTTGATAGCTTCCATTTTGGCATATAAATCCTGCAAGGCTTCGCTTGCATTGCGAGCTTCAGAAATCATTGGAAATGCATATAAGATATTCGTGTTTGCAGCAATACAATGCATAGTTTTCGATAGATACCGAGTGCCAAAGTTTCTTCGCAAACGTTCTGTTCCTGCTTAGACTTTTGAAGCATATTGTTGCAATTTGATAACTGGACAAACGCTGTCGCCAATTGATCCGGTCCCAGTGGGACATTATTGCCTTCTTTCGTCGTCGTCGATACCGATTCCTCTGGAGTATCTTCTTTCAGAACAGGCTACAACCATTTTTTAATGTTTTTGCGTTATAAAGGTTTACAAGTCTGTAAAACCTTACTTCGAACGTATTCACAAAGGAGTTTATCTCTTGAGTGAGGTTTCGTTGCGCTGAAGTAAAAAGTGCCTCATTCAAATACGCCAAGTCTACACACAATCGTAAGGCCCAGCTATCTCCAAGGTGACGAGCCGCATTTCTTACCATTTTTCAGCAACTGGGCTTCGAACCGCGTCATCGTTTCAAGCAAGAAGACAGGAAGAAAGGGGTCGGAGTGCTGCCCTTACGACTGTCTGTCCTTTTGAAGGATCACAGCAGCCACCTGCGCGCATTTTCCCTTTTTTCTAAAGCTATGGAGAATAAGCCAGAGGAGCGTTCACCAAAAGGACAACGTGTCGAGTCACCAGAAGAACAAGTCGCACCCGAGACTAGCGAGTACACAGAGGAAGAGATTCAGAAAGGAAAAGCGCTGATCGAAGCGGTTATTGTTGGCGATCTGGCAAGTAGCAGACGATAACACCCAAACGATCGTGTACAAAAGACACTTATTCGTTTCAAAACAGGACAAGGTGAAACAGTTGGTATCGGACGGCGCTGATATCTGCTTTAACGGAGATGGGCTGGGAAGGACACCTCTGCATCACGCTGCAGAGCATGGACACAAAGATATTGTGGAATGGCTTCTTTCTGAGAGACACCCGTACAACTTACTCGATAAACAAGAAGTCTCTGCAGGCGAGCTTGCACTGAAGAACGGGCATAAAGATATCTACGAAACCCTCGTCTCGGAAGGTACTCGTGCCGAGTTGCTGATACGTGCACTCCAAGCATCTTTTGGTGACGACGACGATGAAAAAGGTGTACCAAATGAAGCCTATCTTCAGCAAAAATTACATTATGATGACAACAAGTTGTTGGACGAAAACAACGATGCAGTCATGATGGGATGGGAGGCGCCCTTGATGATCGAGCACGCCAAAGTGATGTGTCCACGAGAAGGTCTCGATGTATTGAATGTCGGTTTTGGATTGGGCTTGATTGATACCGAACTGCAAAAGTACAAGCCTCGCAACCATTTCATCATTGAAGCTCACCCGGATGTTTACGAACATATGAAAAAGTTGGGATGGGACAAGAAACCAGGTGTTACGATCCTCTTTGGAAGATGGCAAGATGTTGTGCCTACTTTGACACAGACGTTTGATGGCATCTTTTTCGACACTTATGGAGGTAATATTCCCATCATGTAAAAAGCCAGAAAGAAGGAACCAAAGATCGCTAATGACCCTTTTTTTAGAGTTTTACGATGATTTGCGAGCTTTCCACGACGCAGTTCCTAACATTCTGAAACCTGATGGCATTTATACTTGGTTCAATGGACTGGGTGCAACCAACCAATTCTTCCACGACATTTACTGCCGAGTGAGCGAAATCGATCTGCATGAATTCGGACTAGATACCGAGTATGTAGAAATACCCATTGGTACAGCGGATGAAAAGGGTGTTTGGGATGGCGTACGGCAAAGGTAAGCGACTAAGAAAGACCCAATCACTGCTGTATACTGATCTTGCCTTCCTGCTCTTTTTCTTCCACATAGATACTGGGTTCTTGATACATACAAACTTCCCATCTGCAGGTTCATTTCGTAAACTACACTCACATTCGCATTCCCCCTGTACATAGAGCTGAATAACAATAACTTGCGATTTTTTTTGCACCAAAAAATACTTTATTGTCTGCAAAGTCTCTTAAGCAGTGAGCTCCACAACTATAAAAACAGAATATGTGAGTTACAATGCATAAGGGACATCGATGAGTAGCAATAAATAACATACCACCACCAGCAGCCTTGATCTTTTCTTCGGCAACCTTGGAGACGTAGCGGGTGCGGACAATGACGGGCTGAGTGATCTTGCCCTTACCCAAGACCTTGGCGTAACCCTAAAAGAGAGCAAGTGTGTCAATGGTATTCCTTATCGAAATATTTGCGATTTCTTGTGAAAAATTTACCTTGGACAAAGTGTCGATGACAGGAACCTTTTCAGTGTTCTTGTACTTTTCACGGACACCCTCGGCGGCCAAAGACCAGATGTTGTCCAAGTTGATGACGGGAGCCCAGTATTGGTTGCGCTTCAAGTGGAAGTGGCGCATACCAACTTTACCAAAGTAACCAGGGTGGTACTTGTCCATGTTGGTACGGTGGTGGTGCTGACCACCGGCAAGACCGCGACCACCGGGATGCTTTCTGTGCTTGCCAACACGACCGTGACCGGCAGAGACGTGTCCACGCTTCTTTCTGTTGTGGTGCAGACGGGTAGGCTACAAATGGGCGGGGCAATTGCATGGTTAATGTCAGATTCCCTTGGTACAATTTTACATCGCCGTTCGATACAGGAAATGGAAAGTATCTCTCCCTCGTCTTCCACCCATCAATCTAGCTGATCCATAGTCCATCCATCCAGCAGAGATGCTCTCCTTTCTCTTTCCCTATTGTCTTCCTGACGATTATGGTACTATTCATACTTACCATGGCGACTAAAAGAGGGCTGAACAATGATGCGCACGGGTTGGCGCTATACGTTACATTTCAAACTCCACTTCACTTAAAGGCAGCAAGCATCGCTTGCATGTCTGCTAACTCGAGGTTATTTCAAGCACTTCTTTGCTTGTCAAAACCTTTTGATTCTTTCTAAGCAACGTTTCAATGAATTTACAGTTGTTTTATAACGTTTCTTTCTGTTTTTATTTGCTGGATCAATCCTCTTTATAGAGTTTCTGGGCTCTTTGTGTTTTAAATGCTCCTACTCCCCTTTTGCCTGAGTGCTCTTCAATGATGCGCATATCTTACATCAAGTTGATAGAGAATTATTTTACTAGACATTATAGGATCGTAATGAAAAAAGAAAACCAAAATCCTAGTATACTTAATCATTTAGAGGTGTTATAGCTCTTTATCATCTGCTAGATTGAATAGTAAGTATAGACGCAAAAAACCAAGCGGTTCTCCTTGATAGCGTATCTCAATGCAGCTTAGGAGAGAATGGGCAGTGACTCGGCTATCACCTAATCACTACGTGTCAACTATTTCCACGCCGCTGTTTATTGATCCAAAGGCAACGGTCGTGAGAGTGTAGTATACATGCGCCTGTTCAAGAAAGGATTTGCATTGCACATGAAGCATGATTACTAAGATAGCAGTATTTATACTGTACTTTTATCATTATCAAGTATCGCCTCAAGTGTAGTGGTACAAAAGCCACGTTGTTCTGTCAAATCCAAAGTTGCCAACTTCTGCTGGAGTAATGTTCACAGACGAGAGAGAGGAAACCTTGCGAGAAGTGTGCGCCCTAGGCAACACTAAAGCCGTGCAGCACTTTGTCAAGGCTGGAGTGAATCTCAATTCACAAAACAGAATGAATGGATGGTAATTGCAGTGTGAACAAATTGATGTCTTTATATGTACTTTCAACTGAATCGTTCGAGACCACCAGGACAGCGCTTCACTGGGCATCACATCGCGGTCACGAAGCGGTCGTCAGGATTCTCTTGAGCAACGGAGCCGATCCAACCCTCAAGACGAATAAGGGTCAGACAGCACTGGACCTTGCTGAAAAGTATCCTGGTATCACCGAGCTTTTGTCTAGGGTGGCTCAAAAGAGCGAGGCCGGTCCTGAGCCCGAGCTACCAATTGTACCTACGTATATGAAAGAACCCGACCTGGAAAAGTCCTGGCTGTTACCAGATGAATTTGCAGAAGCCAAAGTAGAGAAGAGCAAGTATTTAAGACTTGGGACATTGCGGAAAAAGGAAGGCTAACGCACACAAAAAAATTCTTAAGTTCTGCGTCAAAGGGCTGCAGCAGAATCTTTAACACAATCGCAAGAGCAACAACAACAACAACAACAGCAGCAGCAGCGACAGCAACCAGTGCAGCCATCAAGCGCATCTAGTACACATCGTAAGTTCATTGGATGATTCATTTAATAGTTGCATTGAACTTACCAGTTTTATGCAGCTGAAAGAGAAATGTTGGTGTATCTCTCTTCACGCTCGGATGAGAATATCCTTGGATCAGTATACTTGAAGAACGAACCCATAGAGTCATTAATATCTTTGATCAAAGAGGTACTGGGAAAAACCTAGCTAAGGACTTTGGGGTCATATCCATTCTCAATTGATGTCGTAAAATTCACTATTAGGAACTCGATGGTCTTCCTGAGAACTTTTCACTTGCAAGAAATAACGGAAAAGTTAGCATTCCAATAAGCACAAAACAAATGGAAAAACCACTTCTGGATGTCTTTAGAGGGGAGGACGATGTGTTAGTAATATTACCCAAAGCATCATAGATCATGAATAAATATGACTATGGTTGTTCCTATCTCCAAAAAAATTCGTTCCCAGGTTGCCACAGTAATCCAATCCAATCACATCACAGCTGCATCCCGCGGATCTCATCACCGCCTTTGTTGCCTAGCACACCTCTCTTTACAGCTATCTCAACCGCCTTTACAATGGCGAACGATTCCTTCATACCGTTACTGTCAGATATTAAGAAACCAGACGGCCGGATCATAAATGTGACACACCAGATACCCTACGAAGTAACGCTGGATTCCAACGGTTCCTGGACTTTTACGAATCGACGTGGTCACAGTGCAATGTACTCTGGCATTCAGTCGCTACAAAAAGATTGGGTCACAGTACACATTGGCTGGACTGGCGCAATATACAAGCAAACTCTTTCAGAAACTTCGGTCATACAGACCGTGAGTGACAAAGATAAAGAGCAATTGACGGCTGATTTATTACGACTCCACGGATGCATCCCTTTGTTTCTTGATAGCGAAAGCGTTGCTGGACACTATGACGGCTACTGTAAAACTAGTAAGTATGCTATAGAACGTGCAGATTGCATTCACGATGCATTTACCTATCATTATTATCTCAGTGCTGTGGCCATTGTTTCATTATCTCTTGTGGAATGATGCAACAGATGGCCGATTAGAACGACGGCAATGGGAGGCTTACGCTGCAGTGAATCGAAAGTATGCGGATCTGGTAGTAAAATATTACCGCGATGGAGATATCAGTAAGCAGTGATGCAGAAAATCAATTGCTATTTTTTTTGCTGATTTATCTATATCCTAACTATGCAGTTTGGGTACATGATTATCATTTACTCTTGGTACCGGGAATGGTTCGCGAGCAATTGCCCAAAGCGAGGATCGGTCTCTTTATCCATGCACCGTTTCCCAGCTCCGAAATCTTTCGATGTTTGCCGAGTAAGTCGAGGAAAGATGGACGACACTTGCTTTTACAAGATTCATTAATTAATTTCTTTGATACTTGATATTTAGAGCGACAAGAAATTCTTAGAGGCATGCTAGGAGCCAACCTCGTTGGATTCCAGGTATGTTGGTTACAGCAATCTTTTGGGTGGGATCCTGTCGTTGCCCAACATGTATAATATATACTGTACTAGACGTATTCGTATTCTCGACACTTTATTTCCACATGCACGCGAATCTTTGGAGTCGAGTCAACGCCGGAAGGTATCGATGGAGGAGGACACTTTTGTCACGTTGGAACATTTCCCATCGGCATCGATACAGAAATGGTAGACAAAGCACGGCAGGCTGAAAGTGTGACCGCCAAAGTGAAAGCGATAGCGGAAATGTATCAGGGCAAAAAAATTATAGTTGGCAGAGACAAGTTGGATCTCGTCAAGGGCGTTCTGCAAAAGCTTGCAGCGTTTGAGAAATTTCTGGTAGAATATCCAGAGTGGCGAAACGAGGTACATCAGCAACTTTTTTACTTGAACCCCTCTGCGATGTACTAAAGGAATTGATTATTTACCAGGTTGTCCTCATCCAAGTCACCGAAGGAAATACCACCAGCGAGTCTGTAAAATTGGAAAACAAAGTATCAGAAATTGTGGCACACATCAACGGTACTTATGGCTCACTTGAATTCACGCCTGTTCATCATTATCACCATCATGTACAATCGGACGAACTTTACGCACTACTTTCTATCGCTGATGCTGCTCTTATCACGGCTGTGAGAGACGGCATGAACACTACCAGCTTGGAATACATCATGTGTCAGCAAGATAAACATGGTCCACTGATCTTGTCAGAATTCACCGGCACAGCTGGATCTATGAGCTCAGCGTTAATGGTCAATCCCTGGGACTATGCAGGCGTTGCAAAGGCTATCAATGACGCCCTTCTCATGTCCAAGGAAGAAAAAATCAATCGGCATATGGTAAGAAAAACAAAAAGATTCTTGCAGCGTAAAAATGAGTCATTTGCTGACTTTATACGATCTTGTAGCAATTATTGGATCACGTTAAATCACACACTGCCTCTTTCTGGGCACATTCTTTTATAAAAATGCTCCTCCAGTCTATCGCCATTAACGAAAAGACCAGCAATACACCACTGTTGCAGCCAGACTACTTGATAAGTAAATACCAGCAAGCAAAAAGGAGGTTGCTATGCTTTGATTACGATGTAAGCTGACACATCAAAAGTCAAACTGCACGCGCTAACCGGATGATTTGTCCAGGGAACCTTGACCCCTATTCGGAAAACTCCTGCAGCAGCTGTACCGCCAGCTGACATGCTGGAAGCTCTGCAAAAGCTTTGTGCTGATCCACGGAACGATGTATGGATTATCTCTGGCCGTGATGAAAATGCTCTAGATCGCTGGCTGGGCCACATACAAGGCATTGGACTCAGTGCCGAACACGGTTGCTTTATAAAGTACCCGCACAGTGATAAATGGATCAATCTGGCAGAGCACTTTGACATGAGCTGGAAGCATGATGTGGTTGATATCTTTACATATTACACAGAGCGAACAAGCGGCAGCTTTATCGAGCACAAGCGGTGTGCCATCACGTGGCATTATCGTCTTGCCGATCCAGAGTACGGTGCCTTCCAAGCCAAAGAATGCCACAACCATCTGGAAAATGCCATTCTGTCAAAGTTACCGATTGAAGTACTGGTTGGCAAGAAAAATCTGGAAGTGCGGCCGACATCTATCAATAAGGGTGAAGTCTTGCAACGACTGCTAGGTGCAAAGGAATATAACTTTGTAATGTGCTGTGGCGACGACAAGACAGACGAAGATATGTTCAAGCGTTTGCGAGGATTGACGGAGGACCAAAACTTTTCAGTGATGGTTGGGGCAGAGGATAAAAAGACGCATGCCTTGTGGCGTTTACAGAATGTACAGGACCTGATCGACACCATGACGGCTATGGCCGCCTTGTAACATACTTATTACTACTTTTACCTTGCTAAATCCATCGGAGAATACAAACCATGGTTCAATGTATTTTGAAAGTTTCAAATCCAACGACAAGGCCAAATCAAAGAATGCCCCTAGGTGCCGCCGCACCTGTCTGTTTCCATCTTGTTCTTTTTCTCTGTGTGCAGACGTGTGTGCTGGTCCCATTTTTTTCTGTATATCGTCTTTTTCTTTTCCTTCCCCCATGGCACACGATGAAAAATCCTTCGCGCCTCAGCAATCCTCGTCCAGGAGACCCTCGTCTCATCTGCGTGTCGATACATCTAGACCTCCGGCAACGACGGATGAAATATTATCAGCCGCAGCGAGTCGGATGTCTGCGCGAATAGGACGGCATCCTCGACCAGAGGACCTCCAACGAGCACAGTGTTTGATGGCAGCGGCAGAGCAAGAAAAAGAACAAAGCGAGGCACGCAAGAAAAGATGTCCCGATTGCTGGGTACTGACCAGCTGGGCATTCACTTGGTGGATACCGACTCCCTTAATGCGGTTATTTGGCAAGTATAAAAAACCAGGATATGACTTGGTCGGCTTATTGAAGGTCTTTAGGCGCGCAGGATAGGCATCAACGGCAAGCCTGGCGCGAGAAAGTAACGCTTGTCATTATCATTATACTCTTGTGCATTGTCGTCGGATTTTTGACTTTCGGATTCAATGCAACAGTGTGTGGACGACAACCAACACGTATTCGTCCAACGGGTGTCAACGAGGATCAGATAATTATTTCTGGAAGAGTCTTCAACATCAAATCATTCAAACATCCAACGCCGTATCCCGGCATCCCGGCCACCGGCGACTTGTTGGAAATGGGCTACGGTGGACGTGACTTGTCATTCATGTTCCAGACAGTCAACTACAACTGCAAAGGCATATTTCGACCTATTCGACCGGACGATCCACGCGGCAACGTTGCCAATTATTTTCCTTGCGTACCCATCGATCACAATAATCCAAAATTAAATGCAACGGATAATCCAAAACGAGACGGTTGCCACATTAGCCCTAAATCCCGAAATGCTTTGAGGAAGCTGGAAGTAGCAGGAGACATTTATTACAACTGGACAGATATCCAGCAACCAGGAACCAGTCTGGTCGCATTCAACGGGTAAATTTACCGACATTTGAAACCTTTGCTCCAAAAGATAAGATAAAAGTGACTGAAAGAGGATTATTTTTTAGGAACGTGCTAGACTTGGCTCGATTGCGGTACCTTGTGCCAAACGTGCCTATGCCTATACAAATTGCCCAGATTGTGGGTCCAGGAAGTGCACTGATTGGACGCGATGCCACATACTGGCTGAGCACGACTGCTGATCGATACCTCATCGGCAAATGCCTTACAGATGTTCTCAAAGTGGGTGTTTTAGACTCGCGTTCCACCGGATGCATCATTTCCGACGTTGTCCTCTGGGTTTCCCTTGCTGTCATCTTGGGAGTCGTCCTCATTCGATTCCTGCTCGCTCTCGTGTTTGGATGGTGTATATCCTGGAAACTGGGAAGCATCCGTGAGGAAACTGCTGAAGAACGACGGAAGCGACAAGAAGCCGTGCTTCAGTGGGAAATGAATAATGTCGAACAAATGCATTATCCCAGACGACGCAACAGCGTTTCATCGGTTGAAGACCCGGCTATCCCTGACGGCTCTGCCGCGTTTACAGCGAGCCCAAGCGTCGACCATGGTTTTAATACCAGTATCGGCACATTTGCATCTAGTCGTGGTGGCGGTGGATCACAACAGTTTGGTGTGACGCCACGTACCAAACGACGATTCTTTCCAACCATGTCGCGTTTTACACAGCCTCAGTCACCCGGATACTATGGCTCTCGTTACGGTATGGATCGTGCAATGACTGGTCGCCCTCCCCCAACCGCTCCTTCGTCTCCCGGCAACCTGCCCTACACCATCAGTTCGAGCTTTTTTCAAAACATGGAAAATATGGGTGCATTGCAAAACGAAGCCGCAGTGAATGATCAAGCACAAAAACAGTACAACTTTAACTTTGATCTTATCCATACTTTCATGGTGGTCACTTGTTACTCGGAAGGCGAAGAAGGCTTGAGAACGACCCTCGATTCGCTTGCCAAAACCGACTATCCCGCGTCGCATAAGATGCTACTTGTTATCTGTGATGGATTGATTACTGGATCAGGCAACAGCATGTCGACACCGGATATTGTGTTGACAATGATGAAGGACGACCTTGTGCCTAGAGATCAAGTCAAAGCAACAAGCTATGTGGCAATTGCCGATGGTGTTAAACGGCACAACATGGCCAAAGTCTATGCTGGATACTACAAATACGCCGATGACGATGAAACGCCCGAGGATCAGCAGCAGCGGGTACCCATGATAGCCATTGTAAAGTGCGGTACACCGGCAGAGCGCAAGCAAAAGAAACCAGGCAATCGAGGAAAACGAGATAGTCAGGTCATCTTGATGAATGCCATGCAAAAGATATATTACAGCGACCGTATGTGCGAACTCGAGTACCAGTTTTGCAAAGCTATTGTCAAGTTGACCAACCACCATCCTTCTCGTTTCGAAACCTGCCTCATGGTCGATGCTGATACCAAAGTATACCCAGATTCGCTTGCTAGAATGATTGCCACCATGTCTCGAGACCCATATATAATGGGCTTATGTGGAGAGACCAAGATTGCTAACAAGAGCGATAGCTGGGTCACAGCCATTCAAGGCAAGTATTTGATGCAAAAAAAAAAACGAAAGAGAGTTCATTCTTACTTATCTTTTGATAATATTTGTACAGTGTTTGAATATTACATTTCTCATCATATGAGCAAAGCTTTTGAATCCATCTTTGGCGGTGTAACATGCCTTCCGGGCTGTTTCTGCATGTACCGCATCATTGCTCCAAAAGGTGACCGCTATGTGCCCATCTTTTGCTCAACCGACATTGTAGAAAGTTATTGCGAAAATGTGGTTGACACGCTGCATAAGAAGAATCTGCTGTTGCTTGGTGAAGACCGCTACTTGACAACGCTTATGCTTCGCACCTTCCCAAAACGTAAAATGGTCTTTGTTCCTCAGGCTGTAAGTCATCACTGCTGTCGAAACCAACTTAATTATGTGTAAAAAAGCAGTAAGGTTTCTGACAAACCATATCTTTTGTTGCTGTAGGTATGCAAAACTGTTGTTCCAGATACGTTTAGCGTTTTGCTATCTCAACGTAGGCGATGGATCAATTCCACAGTGCACAATCTTTTGGAACTCGTTCTTATCCGTGATCTGTGCGGCACCTTTTGTTTCTCGATGCAGTTCGTCGTGTTTATGGAGCTTGTTGGAACTGTTGTTTTACCGGCCGCCATCTCTTTTACGCTTTATCTTATTGTCATTTCCTTCTTTGTGCGACCTGTGCCTATCATTCCCTTAATGCTGCTGGCGGCTATTTTAGGTCTTCCTGCCGTTCTCATCTCTCTCACCACTCGCAAAATGGTCTATGTCGGCTGGATGCTCGTGTACCTCTTGTCACTTCCTATTTGGAACTTTTTGTTACCTGCCTATGCGTACTGGAACTTTGACGACTTTTCATGGGGCGAGACCCGTCAGGTTCAAGGTGTCAGTGGATCGGGTGAGGATCACGGTCGTCGTCAGGGCAAGTTTGACGGCAAGGATATTGTGATGCGCAAATTCGAGGATTGGGCCCAGCATGAGCGAAATGCACTTTCTACCGAAAACAAACCCGACTCCCCCAACACTTGTTCGATCTTACCCTGCTATATATTATGGCCATTAAAAACGCATACATATTGTAAAGCTTTTAATTTTTTCTTTAAGGAAATATCAAAATCTATCCTATCGTGTAGTCGTCGGCTGCAAGGAGGATATCCTTTGTGAATTGTGCGGGCGTCTCAGTTTCCAAATTGTATGCTTCAACAACATCCACGTCGCAGATAAGTCGTTCGCTGACAAACGAGACCACAACGGGGAAGAAGGCATTTGCGTCGTCGCCAGGAATGTTGCATTCCATCGATCCTGCCTTATTTGAGCTATTAATGACAGGAAGCTGCCATTCGAGTACGCGACGTTGGCGGTCAATGTTGTAGCTTCCGTCGGCATTGTGGACGGTGGCGACAGGTTCAATGCTAAACACAAACGCACATCAGTGAGCAGAAACTATCCTGTGGCAATATACTTGATTACTTACGGTAAAGGAATAGAAATGATAACATCGCGTAATTCCAGGTGATCTGCTTCCAACTCATATTCGATGTTTACATCGCAGGTACCATCTCCGGCAGGTGATGGCCAGCAGTTGACTAGGTAATAAGATTAGGCCAATAGCTCGTACAGAGTTTTATAGTTGGCTTACTTGTAAGAGGTACGGCGGTTTCATCGCGTGTGGAGAATTTCCATCTGACGACCTCGAGGTTCTGGTTGATAGGGAATGATCGGGCTGTGTCTCGCATTTGTACGATTTTGTCACTTTTGAAGATATTTTTGTCTACATTGGGATGGGTCTGCAGATACAGTTATTAACTTGATACCTATCTAATTCCTCCGGCGTTTAGTGCTTACCTTAAAGTTGATGGCGGGATCATCTGCAGTTTGGAGACTAAGGCGCAACCTGGCATTGGAAGCATCGCCAACACGTAGTGTGAGGACGCCTCGTACTTCCATTTGTTCCAATCCACCATCCTTGTTTGCTGCCAGGGAAACTCGCTCCTCGATAGACACATGAACACTAAATGTACCCATCAGTTCAAGATGTTCCGATCCTCGAACTACTGATGAATAACCATACCCTTCTTGGTTCTTTGGTGTGCCGCTGCTGAGGGATGATCGTGATGATTTCAAGAGTGGTTCTTCGACTTCTGTCTTGATGGCCTCAAACAAGTCTGCAGATTTTGGCTTGCGGCCTAGTTGCATACCACGAGCCTTAGTCGATGGGGCAGGAGGGGTCGAGGAGCGGCTGTGCGGTGTCAGCAAACATGATCCGTTTAACTGGATTCTCTGTTATCATTACCTGACATAGGATGTAGTTTCCAAAGAGCTTTGCACGGTAGGTTCCAAGGCAGGCGAGAACCGACCACCCATATAGTTGCTGGAGCTGAAGTTGCCCTGCATGAAGCCTTGACCTCGCTTCTGTGCTTCCTTCTTTTGCATTTCAAACTGTTTTGCGCGTCTCTTAAGCTCCTCCTTTGCCTCTTGTTCTTTGTTCTGATGCGGTAATTAGAGAAAAAACCATCTTTGCCTGCGTTGGTCTCCAATTAAGCTGTACCTTGGCAATGATCTCTTGTATCCGTTCTTCATGACTCTCCATCTCGATTATACTCTTCACTTGTGAAAGTCCCACATTCTCTCTGTATCCATCCGAGATAATTTCGTCAAACGCGCACAACAGCTCGAATGCGTTTCGAAGGATATCCTGTTCGTCGCAGGATCGGCAAATATCAGTGACTACACGCGCAAACAGATGGAGAGACTCGATGTCTTGAAGAATATTGGACTTTTTTTGGGCCGAGTGAGCACCGTTGTTGCAAGTGGTGTATGTGCTCTTTATGTTACCTGGCGGTTCGTAATGAGGACCATGAACAGGTCTTCAAGAGGCTGGTACACATAGCGAACGTGTTCTGTCTCGACGGTCGTGTGTTGTTGGCCGGTGCTAGTCAGTTTAGGAAAAGAGGCGAGCAAGCCTTCGATGCGAGAGCGTTGCATCTCTCGAAACTGGCGAGAGATGACGGCTATGTAACAGAACATGGATGAGCAGCTATTTAAGGTACGAGGGTGCATCTTGTTTACCCTTTCCGCTTTTTGTGACAATTGCAGCTGCCAGAACAACCTACAATGCTGCTGTAAATGTCAAGTTCCTGAAAGTCATGTGGAGGGCGAGTCATTACCATGGGGGAGGACGCGAAGTTATTAGTGGTGGCTCTGGAAACGTGGCGACGGTTTGCAGCAATTGATCGCTGGCGAGAACTCCGCGTTTGACTTCCGGACCGCAATGCGTAAAGCTATATTAACAGCTCTGCCTCCTACGCTGGTGAGCACAAGTTTTAAAGTCTGTCAATTACTTTAGGACACATACGTATTGTAGGAACAGTTTTGATACCGTATATGGCTTCACATCCTGAATCATCCACTTGGTGAAAGCTAACTATAGCTGCATAGCAACAGATTATGCCAGAAGCTTCTTAGCGAAGCAGCTACAGACCATGTCTGAGACTTCATTCATGGAAAGATGCTGATGCGGGCGCGTAAAATGAATAGAATTTTTGAGAAGAAGATCAAGAGAATGCACAGATACCCGCACAAGCCATAATGTCACTGGAAGCCTTTCTGCTTGGAAATTCCGTAACTAGTGATTTTTCATTTTCTTTAGGGTTTGCTAAAACATTATTATTAAAACACTAGAATTACATGGTTCGGCCACGCAAAGATATCCCTGGCTCTTAACTCAAACTACATAACAACATTATTTTCCACTCTTATATATTGATACTCTCTACGTATGTACAAGGAAATGAATTAGTGCTTTAATCCATCTACTCTCTATCTTTCACCTTCTTCTGAGTACAATCGATTACTTAACAGCATTGTAACTGATAACTGTATAGCCATTCAAGGTTTCGAAAGACTTTCTGGTACTCAAATGTAATGGTTGTTAATACAACCTAGAACAGCTTTTGGAAAGCAAGGACATGTCTTTTATCCTGCTCCTCTCCCTTGCTGTCTTTATCATATCCTTCTTTTTGTGCCTGTGTCGTCTGCAAGCCCTGTTTGAATAACTTACGCGGACATTGAATACAACCTCTTCTTTCTTGAATAAACCCCCTTGCTGAATCGCAATGAACAGCGACGCACAAGATCCACTCATGAGGAGCAGCAGTGAAAAACGTAGTGTGTCTGATCAGGAAGACGACGAGCGCTCGCAGAAACGAGTAAAGGTGGACGATCAGTCATCTCAGTTGACAGGTGCGTGGAATTGAAAAACAAAGTTTGTTACCCAGTTTGTGGGACTTGCTAACAAAAAAAGATATATATTTTAGCTGATTCTACTGGCGATAATAACTCATTTGTGGATATCGAGGAAAAAACGACGGGTGCAACAATACATGACCATGACTTTGAGGTCGACTACAATGAAGAGTCAGATGAAGACTGGGCAGAAGGCAACGAAAGTGTACATAGTGAAACGAGTAGCACCTTTGAAATGTTTCATTCGGCAACATTTGGACCAGCGGGCGAAGATGTAACGTCTGTTGATTATGAAGAGCCTAGTAAGTTGAACAATTTTGATTTGTCAGACAATCGGATGATTGAAATAGACGTGCATCAGCGTGGACCAGCTTCACGCCCGAGGAATGCGCGCAGTTGCAAGAGGAAGCTAAGCAACTAGGTAATTATATTAACTAAAAAGAAGGTTTATTTCTTTTCGACTCATTTTTTTATCTGCCAGGTGTCATGAAATTTATGAAAAAATATCACGATGCACAAATCCCTGTTGTCAAGCTTATAGAAGCATTTAATGTCGCTCTGGTAAATGAACAGAACTTCTTTCTATTTAGTTTAGAATCATGGAGTTTAAATCTTAAGAATTTTTACAGCATCCTAGCGTGGCAGCCATGGCAATGGAGTCTCAGCTCTGGGCACTTTTACGCGCTGCCGTCAGCCGATTTATGCGACGTCGGAAACGTTTGGATACTGTAAATACCTTGGAGGATGTTGCAGAACTACTTCGAAAAGCAAACAATGTTATGATTGTTACTGGTGCGGGCGTTTCTGTATCGTGCGGCATACCCGACTTTAGATCAGAGACCGGTATTTACTCGAGGCTGCAAGAATTTGAACTGGACGATCCACAGCAAATGTTTGATATACAGTACTTTCGCGAGTCGCCTGAAATTTTCTATTCATTCGCCAAAGAGCTATATCCAAGCAATTATGAACCAAGCCCAAGCCATATGTTTGTCAAGTTAATGGAAGAAAAAGGCAAACTGTTGCGAAATTACACACAAAACATTGATACACTGGAGCACAAGGCTGGTATTCGACGGATAGTTAATTGTCACGGCAGCTTTGCTACAGCAAGCTGTGTGACTTGTGGCTATAAATGTGATGGCAAGAAGATCGAAAAGTATATATTTGAGCAGGTAAGCAAAATGAAATGAAGACATGAAACCTTTTGTGAACGTAAACTAAAGAAAGGTTTCCCATGTTAGAAAGTACCACCATGTCCAAACTGCAGCAGTCTGAATACAAACAAGACACAAGACAACGCTGATGATGCTGATGATGAAGATAATGGACGGCCACCTATTCGTGGAGTATCTATCATGAAACCAGTAAGTCGACTTTTTTGAAGAAATACAATTATGTAGCAGTGTATTGAATAGTTTTAGGATATTACATTCTTTGGAGAGAGTTTACCAGCTGAATTTGATCGATTATTGGAGCTGGATACTAATGTCGTGGACCTGTTGATTGTCATGGGATCTTCGCTCAAAGTATCACCTGTGTCCGAGATCATGACGCAAATACCACACAGCGTGCCACAAATCCTCATCAACAGGACACCCATCACACACATGACCTTTGATATACAGTTACTGGGCGACTGCGACGTGATTGTTCCCGAACTGTGCAGAATGCTTGGATGGGATTTGAAACATCACAAATTGCCTGGTGGGAGTGCTCTCAGCGACGAGAGCTGGTCTCTTAGTAAGCAGGGAGACGGTGACTTGGTAGAGATTGTCGATCCGGAGACCAAGGAGGTCAAGCACAAGGAGCGAAAGCTGTGGAAATTCCACAGAGATGGTTTATATACATTTCCTGGCGCTGTGGTTACAGATAGATATCTTGAAGGGCATAGGTAAAGTGATGTATAAAAGTTCCTGACATGTTGGACTTATTAATCTCGTATTTTAGTTTCAGGGTCGTATCAAGTGATGAAGATAATGACAGCGAGAGTGATAACGAGAACGAAGAACATAACAACCACAGCAAGGATGAGGAGAAGCCTCAGACGGCTAGTATTACTACCAACAGTGGTGAAACCTGAGCATTCTTGAGTTCGTTTGCAATGAGAATAAAAATGTCGGGAAATTCACACTCGTTCCTTTTGGTTCTTTTACCTCCCTCTTTGCATGAAGTTAACGATGTCTGTGCAACCACATCCCGACGACGGCGGAAGGAAACCATCTCAGGTGCTCCCTGGGTCACCTTCTCTCATGCTAATGCTTCCGCAGGATGACCGTCTCACATTCCTTTTACCTCGTCCAGTTTGGGTGAATGATCTCGACGTTACTCACTGTGCTGCTTGCGACGCTGCCTTTGGACCGTTGCGCCGAAGGGCAAGTATAGCAAAAAAGAAAGAAACTTTCGTTCAGACTCGAGACAGCTTTTAACTTATACTTATGCTTTAGCATCACTGCCGACACTGGTGAGTGCTTTGCTGAATGGTCATGGTACGCCACGTTCTCTGGATACTTATGGTATATTTGTGTACAGCGGAAACATCTTTTGCAACGACTGCTCTTCCAAAAGCGCTCCTCTCCCGCAGCTCGGATATGGATCGAAGCCAGTCAGAGTATGCAAAAACTGTTTCGAAGTCGCCTATTTGGTGACATACGCTATCGACGATGATCACGGTTTATCTACTCAGGTGAGGAAAAATGGAATATCGTGTAGAATTGTAGTCATTGGGGGTTCTAAACTTCTTGCTTTACAGATCCATGGTGCCCGAGGATTACTAGAGTTGATCGAAAAGGATAATCGTACGTTTACTCTTCTTGAAAGAATATGTGTTCTGATTGAATTATTCCTAAAAATGTTGCTCCTTTTCTAGCCGATGACCTGCATAGCTTGGTTGCGTACGGCGGTGTGGATGCTTTGATATGGCTCTGCCGATCGTCTACCAGCGCTCAGTTGCATCATCTTGTCACCACGATTCTTGCCATTCTTGCTGAAAAAGGTCCGTTGGCGATTTTGCATTTAATATATTGGATAGCCGCATTACTTATATGAATGTGCTATTACTAGAATCAGTGCGACCTGTCATTATCACCAAATGGGCACTACCTGCACTTTTGCACCTCATCGACTATTATATTTATGCCAGCAACAGTAAACAAGAGACGAAAAAGAAGTCTCCACCCCAGTCTATTCGATCAGACAGTCCCGGCAGTCCCGGAAATCATTCCCAAATCAGTGTACGATCGACAGAAAGCTCAGAGACAGCTCGTCAGGAAATGATTCTGGAAATTGTCATTAACTGCACCCATATTATTTACCAATTAGCTCGTGCAGGTGAGTAAAGGAGTAGACATGTACACTCAGCTTTACTGTCGAGTAGCTAAAGATATATATCTTCATGCCTAGGCATCTTGAGCTCAGTCAATATTGTTGACGAAGGCGTTCTGGATGCGCTCTTGACATTGGCTGCTTACGATCCTGATTTGGCAAAGGACGATGATGACAATCAGAGTACGGGTAGCAAGACTGGACAAGAACAAGATCAGTTGAAGGAGCGAGTTGCCATCATCCAAAGCTGGGCTGCGAAAGCGGCTTCTGCTATCAGTGGAATAAGTAACGAAAAACCGCGATTTCCCAAAAGAAAAAATGATTAAACTATCTTTTCTCTAGTTGCCAATCAGCCCTATGTCATTGACGTACTGAGAGGAACAAACCGCTTTGCCACTTTGCTGAGATCTTCAAACCAAGAAGTCGTAAAGTATATGGCAAAGACAATTGCCTATCTGTCTTTGCGAAATGGTAAGAAGAAAATATATATGAAAACATCAACGAGAAGGATGGCTGATGGGTTGGATCAGACAAGTACAAGGCTGCGTTGCTGGAAGGAGAGGTTGCGCGTGCATTGGTTTCCATCATCGTGACACTGCCATTAACTGACAGCGACAGTCATGATGATGACCAACACCATAAAGACCTTTGCTTCTACTTATCATGCAACACGACCGATACCGAATCAAGGACTTCAAATCCTGCTGCTGTGTCGCATGCATGCTGCGCTCTGGCCAACTTCGCCACAAACAGTACGATATCCTATGATTGAAAAAGGGCAAAAAAGATCACAGAAGAAATGCTTACATTAAATAATTTGCACAGGAGAATCCCAGGCGATCTTGATGTCTCTGCCAAGAGTGCTAAAGTATATTTGCAACGTACCTGGCGCCTTTTCTGACCATTCCGAGATACACCGCCATATTGCACGATGTATCGCCAACCTTGCTCTCTATGGTTCGGAAATGATGCAACCAAACCCTTTTGGTACTACGCTCTTACTGAATTGATTCTATTTGTAGATGATAACTATAACCTCATGATCACGACACAGGATGCTGTTGTGGACGGAAAAGACGCGTACGATGTGATTCCAACTTTGCTGGCAATGGGACAGAGCGCGAATGTGACCAAAGATGTACAGCGACACATTGTGCGTGCAATCGACAATTTGAGTGCACATGGTACGTCTGGAAAAAAGTATTATTTCTGTGTGGAATCATCAAGCTGATGGTTTCCTTGAAATCAGTGCCCGACTCTGAAGATGGCAAGCATAAATGGCGGGATGTTTTCGCTGACATATACCCTTATATTGCACGCGTCTTGGAGGATAGCAACGACGAAGATACCTTGAAACGAGCGCAAAGTATCAAGGATAAGGTGGAGACGATGACCGAGACGAAAAAGAAAAACAGAGAAACAAAAAGAAGGCAGTCAAGGAGGAAGTAGCATCAACGTAGAGACCTTTCTTTTTTTGATTTACAAAGTAGCACATTCAGATTCATTTCATGCATACATACTTACTGCTGTTATATGTTTCACCGAAATCCACAAATGAACTTGCTGCTGCTGCATCAAGCACATGGCAATAGCCATGATCGACTATGCATTTTGTCTGGTAGTTTCTGTGATTTTACAAGATATCAAATTTTCAAGAGCTTTTAAAAATAGAAACAATAGCATTACTTGGTTTATATTTCGCGAAAGGAAGCAATTCAAATGCGTGGTGCATACAAGCAAAGGAAAGCAAATTACATGTAGTACATGACCTTCTGAAGTTCAGGCTTGACAACAGCGAAAGAAGCCATCTGTTGCTCAGAATCCATGGATTCAGAGGTGGCTTCGGTATCAGACCAGTTTTCGCCGCGGCGATGGAAGCGTGCACGGGCTGCGACCAAGTCAGCATAGTAAGCTGGGGGAACGATGGAGACAGCACGGGTGGCACGGCCATAGATGTAGCAAAGACGGTAAGTCAAATCTTGCAAAGAATCAGGAGTGAAGTTGTTATCGTCATGCAAGACGTGGTAATGAGTGGGGCGGGAAGTACCCTGCAAACCAGCGTGTGATTGAAGGTAGAAGTCGAATTCGAAAGGATGGACAATGTCAGTATCGACAACGGTACCGGGTAAGCAGTTACCGCTGCGGTCAGAATCGCGCTGATCCATAGGGAAGAAGCGGGCGTGGTGACGTTTCTGAACGACAACGAAGGTGAGAGTGGGCTTGTAGTTCTTGTCGAGACTTGTGCAAGCGGCACGGATCTGGGAGACTTCGCTCTGGAGAACCTCCTTGAACTGGCCTTCAGAGACACCATCACGGTAGAAGAGGATACGTTCAGGCTTTTGACCGCAGGACTGGTAGAAGCTCTTGAGCAACTCCTTGACCATGTTACCAAGATCGGCAATGATTTCGGTTCGGTTGGCCTGGACACGGATAGCAGAAGCATACCGAGATGCACGAGCATCCATACTTGCGGTTACCGCAGCGACGGAGGGACGGTTCATGTCGCCAGGAGCAGGGTGGGTAACATCAGCACCGAAGACAATAGTGGGGCGCTGAGAAATGAAGGGAATCTGGGGTGGAGACAAGAACAAGTTCATACCACCAAGTTTCATGTTGACCTTGAGACAGACGTTTGCGCAGTATTGCTTCTTGGCATCAGCAATGTGCTTGCTCTGTACACACTGAGTAGGAACACCAATGACGGTATCAGAGATACGCTTGATCTCAGCATAGAGAGGAACACCAGTGTTTGGCAATATGCAGAGAATCAACTGAGGAGTAGCCTTGGCAGCATTACCGGCCTTCAACCAGGCTTCCTTCAAGGTACGATCAATGTTACCCTGAGGATCAGCCATGGTGATTGGTGGGGTACGGTTGACAACATTCTTAACTACCCAAGTTATTAAAAAGTTCCACAGATATTACAAAAACTAATCATACGTACCAAGCCAGTGTCAATGAAAGTCTGGCACAATTCACGGACGAAGCGCTGAATGGCAGGCATGGGAACTTGGCCAGCAAAGTTGACAACGGACCAGGAGCCGAGGACAGCACCCTGGGCGAGCTTCTTGCCACGCAAGTTCCAAGCACCACCTTGGGGAGCGAAGGTACCATCAGGAGTAGCGTTGGAGTATGAGATTTGAGGAGTAGCAAGGACACGAGCGTTGACAACGGCCATTTCGGGCTTGACGGTCATACCGCATTGCTGGAGGTAAGGATTGTTACGGTATTGCAAGAGGTTCAAACCTTGGTTGATCTTGTTTGCACGGATGTTTGGCTTCTGGCAGGTGAACTTGATCATATCAGCGGTCTGTTTTTCGTTCAACTTTTTGGTCAAGCGTTGGCCAGGGAGCAGCTCACAGACTTCCATGGGCAAGAAGATATCGCGCTTGACGACAACGCAAGGCAGGAAGGGGTAGGAGAGACGCAAGTTGTATTGCTTGGCAAAGTAGGCAGCAACAGACATCTCGTTGCCGTTTTCGTCCTTGAACATGGTGCGCTCTGCAGGGCTAGGGGTAAGCTTGGTGATCTTGTACTTGAACTTCTTTTCACCACGGTGGTTGACAGAGATCTTGAGACCCTTGAGCTGCTTCTCGAGCTTCTTGATGTCGCGGTCAGAAATACCACGGCGAAGTTCATCAATGGAGCGACGGCCAAGGTATTTGACAACCAAGTCAGAGATGCGGCCAGGTTCATGGAAAGCGGTGGCGCTCACATCCAAGTTGATGTACATTTTACCTGTGACGCGTCGTGTGTAATAATTAGTTTGATTGCCGCCATTATTTCGTAGGAAATCTGTATATGGGGTACTTACCAACACCGGGACGCGCGGACTGGTAGTAACCTTGCCAGACCTCAGCGCCATTGGGGAGAGGGCGACTGTCCTGAGGGGTAAAGAAGGAACGGCCAACAGTAGCGTAGATGGTGCTGGGAACGTGACGGATGAGGATATCCAAGAACATGACGGCTGATTGACAGCAATTATCAGTCAAACATCAAGAAACAGTGTTTGAAAAGAGAAATCTTACCTGTAAGGCAGTTGGTGGTTTGAGCGCTCTGGCCGTTCAAGAAGCGACTCAGTTCTTCCATGTTGATTTCACCGGCCTTCTTGATACGGATCTTAAAGTTGTTATCAGTGCGCTTGGGAGCATCAACTTCTTGAAGAGTAAGCTTCAAAAGGGTAATTGTCAGCAACTACGCGTAACCACCAGCGATAAAATTTCCAAGTGAGCTTACATCGAAAGCCTTGGCGTTTTCCTCCCCCAAGGGAAGCATCTTAGGAGCAAAGACGTTCTTGCGACCATCGAAAACAGCCTTGATGCCTTTCAAGATACCTTGACCATCTTGGTCTTCAAAGGCCTTCCACACTCTGCGGTATAAAGCAGGTGGAGCGCTTGGGGGATCAATGGTCACATCGTAATGGTAGATGTTGCCAGTGGGGAACGAGGTAACTTCAAAGAAGTTGCTTCGAACGCGAATAGGCTTGCCAGTTTTGCCAACACCGGGCCGCTTGACGAATTCCGTAATTTGAAGAGACATGGACTAGAGAGTGGAAAATCAGCGGATGCGGTCGCTTATATAGGGGCGTGACATCACAACCTCAGGACCAATCAACGCATACAGCCAAAAGTCATGCACACTTTTCACCAACTTGGTTGTCGTTGTTGGTTCGTTGTGTTCCAAAACAAAGGCTCAAGGAACAAAATTGGAGGAAAACTCAAGGATGAAGCCCTCAAAAAATGGAATGAATATAAAATATTATATCTCTTTGTCATTGTATTCACGATGTTTTGTGCATAATCCCGAATAAAGCATATATACAAGATTGACCTTTTCGTTGTGTTCACATTAGGGATCTGCGTTAGGGGGTAAAAAGAAGAATGTCGTTCTGGAGTGACGGGGGACGATGAGTACGCACTGCGATTGATAAGCAACTCGACCGCCGTTCGTCGTTTTCACAACAGCAACAACGACAACGAGAACATTAGGAAATTTCCAATTATACAACTCTTGACCATGAAACTTTGTCGTACTGCTGCTGTGATGCTTGCTCCTCATTATGCGTGCTCCCCTGAAGGTCATGCAAGGATTGGCGATGTCTATTGCGAATAGTCTGCATGTCGTGTAATGAAACAGAGTTCCAGACTAGTCGACTTTCGTCGGGCATGAACACTTTTCTCAAGCGAGGCGAGATGGTATTAGATTTTCTCGTCAGAACTTGATTTGGAATCGCTCGGATCAAAGCACCGATAGGAATGGACATGCTGCCCAAGGCGATACTGAGCAGCCAGTAGGAGAAATCAAGAGGAGTGGTTTGGAATGCTGTGCCGCCGTATTGGACAATGATGACCTGCACCACGATAGTCAGCACAAAGATGATGACAAAGAATTTGTTATCCAGGATCCCTTTGACAATGTTGTATTGGTTGTCTATCCGTCGGCAGCTATGGCCAAGTAATTCAGAATTAAGGTTTTTGTTCCCTTCTCTGTGAAACGCTTTCCCCCATTCAACTCTTGAAGAGTGACAACAACTTACTTGACTTCATTGAAAATTTGGCAAAAGACGAAGGTCGTAAAAACAAGCGTTTGCAAAGTTGCGATATCGTCTTTGAGATCAAGTATATCCGTGTATAGCAGTACCAACATAGTGCAGATCTGAAAGATGGCTTGTCCGATAATCATCTTCCACATGGAAGGGTTGATCAGCGGCGCAGTTCGTGGTTCGGGAAGGCGCTCCAGTAAATTGGGGGTGGGCGGATCAGTCGCGAGAGCCAGTGCGGCAAATGTATCCATAATCAAATTAACCCACAAAAGCTGCACGGCTGTGAGTACGGAACGCTGCTGTGCACTTGTGATTGCAGACACAATAGTCAAAATAACTGCAGTAATGTTGACAGTAATCTGAAACTGTAGAAATTTTTTGACCGAGTCATTGACGCATCGGCCCCAGGAGATGGCCTGGACAATGCTGGAAAAGTTGTCGTCCATGATAATGATACTGGACGCTTCCTTGGCAACTTCGGTACCCGTGACGCCCATCGAAAATCCCACGTCAGCGGCTTTCAGGGCTGGTCCATCGTTTGTACCATCTCCCGTGACAGCCACAATCTCACGGAGCTCCCTGAGTCTATCAACCAGGAGACGCTTATCCTCAGGAGTCGTGCGTGCCAAAACACAAAGCCGAGGTAACACTTGCAGCTGCTCGCTGTACGTCAAATTTCGGAAAGTAGGTCCATCCATTGCAATGCCTCCTTTTGTATAGATACCGCACTGGCGCGCAATGCTTTTCGCAGTAAGCATATTGTCACCGGTAACCATACGGACGTACACACCGGCCCTCTGGCAGGCTGCAACAGCAGACTTGACACCAGGTCGCAGAGGATCCTCGATACCCACGACACCAAGCAATGTGAGCTGGCCGGCAGCAAGTACGTCTTGAAGCCGCTGGTTGGATGGCCAGACTTCAAAATCTTGATAGCAAATAGCCAAAGTGCGCATGCAGCGCGTCGCATAGCTCTGAATAACTTTGGAAATACGTTCACGGTTCTCTGTAGTCATCGGTCGAGTCTCAACGTCGTAACAGTTGCCTTGTTGGATACCACGAAAGCGCTTGTAACTTTCAGCATGCATGGAAACGATGTGCGACGATTTCTTTAGCAGCGACTCGGAGGCTCCTTTGACATGCAGCCTATAGACAATGCGTTCTTGATGCGTGTTCTTGTCGATGATAGGCACCCTGACGACAGATCCCATTGCTTTTTGAGTCGCGTTGAATGGGAAAACCTGCTCGATATGCCAACGGGATCGTAGAAATTCGAGAGGTTCAGAGGCCAGATAATCCTGTGCAAAATTGAGCATAGCCATCTCCGTTTTGTTGCCCACAAGAGTAGTTTCTCCAGTTGAGCTTGTACTTTTGAAGGCGGTCGAGTTGAGCGCGATTGCTTGGTTGATAATGTTGCGGACGGGTAGAGGCATCTGCTGCCGCAGGTTGCACAGGTCCACCAAGTCTGCCCTTGTAGGAGGTGGGTCCTTTAAGAACCGGAACGAAGACCCAAAAGTGCCAGCCACAACCGACATTTTGTTTTGAGTAATGGTGCCCGTCTTGTCTGTGCAGATCGTGGTGGCGTTGCCCATAGTTTCACATGCAGCGAGGACACGGACCAGATTGTTATCCTTGAGCATCCGTTGCGTTGCATAAGCCAAGGCTAATGAAAGGTAGTGTGTGTTCATAAATCGTATTATTTATAGATACAGAGTTTCAGAAACTCACCTAATGTCACTGCAAGCGGTAAGCCTTCCGGCACAGCAACTACCACGACTGTTACCGTTGTAATAAGGATATGCATTATCTGATAAACTACATCTGCCGCGTTCTTTGATCCACCAGCGTTTGAGTACCCAAGAATGCACTGGATCAAGAGCACCACAAACAGGAAACCAGCAGCGGCAACACCATACTTTGCAATGTTGCCTGCCAGTATATCCAGTTTGTCTTGCAACGGAGTATTCTCGTCCTTGGTCCGGAGTGCCATCATCGTCTTGCCATAGGTGGAGTTGACTCCAACATTGGTGACAATGTACGTGCACACTCCTTCTAATACCTTGGATCCAGATATCAGAAATGGATCCGGTAACTGTTGCTGCATGTCGGAAATGTTATCACTGAATGCAAAGTCATCAAATAACATGTCGTTTCCTTGAGTCAATAAGCAAGTAAGCGTAGGCGTCTCAAAGGATGGGCTGGCAGAGCTCGATTGATCCGTTAGCCATCGCATCGCGATACATTCTTCAATGCGCGCTTTCCGTACGGCTTCCGATTCGCCCGTCGTGGCCGATTCATCACACTTTAAGTTGCTGCCCTGGATGAATACGCCGTCGGCAGCAACCACGTCTCCAGGTTCAAGACGAAGCACATCTCCAACTTGAATATCATGAATGGATATCACACAGGAATGGCCGAAACGTATAGCATTGACTTGGCGATCTTGCTTTTTCGCATTGAGCTTTCGAAACTGCTTTTCCTTTTGATAGTCGTTGACGCTGCCGACAATAACGACCAGTGCAACAGCCAAAATGATAGCCACGCCTTCAACCCACTTTACGCCCATGATGCGATTTCCATAAAGATCGTACTCTACGGATGTCGTATCTTCATACAATCCGACTATCAATGATACCACAGCTGCAATAATCAAGAGAATCTGCAATTGTGTATGAGTTTTTTTCTCTTATATATATATATATATAAATAGCACTAATGGCAACGCTTCAAGTATTTACCAAGGTCTTGTCTTGCAAGGAAATCCACATAAGCTGAACGATGCTAAACCCTTGGACTTGGGGGAGAATGTTCGTGCCAAATACTGCTGTCCGTTGCTCCCTTGCTGATATTGCACTATGTTTCGTCGTATTTGGAGATCCTGTCGATGCTGCAGCAAGATTATGCAGAGTAATGGGCGGTAAGGGATCGCTTGTGTCACAGATTCCGCGTGTTGTGCTGGAGTGTAATCCTCGGGCAAATGCTTCAATTCCTCCCAGTTGATGTACAAAATCAACATCTCTTTTTTCCAACATATCACTAAGCTGTCGTGTTGTGAATGCGAAAGGATTGTTTGGGTCTCGATGGTCCAGCATCGTTAATTCAGCAGTCGTCTTTTTGGATAAAGGAGTGTATTCTGCTTGACCGTTGCTGCATGCTTCTGTGTTGTCACTCGAAGAAGAAGAAGGAGGAGGAAGAGAAGACTGCCTCTCGTAAGGTGGCGGTGGGCTATATCGAGGTACGTCATCTTGATCAACGGTCATTGCTTTTATAAAAAACAAGGGTAAAAGAATGGAGAAGAAATGATACCCTCAAAGGGGATCTGTTCTTTTGGGAAATGTAAGGAATTTAATGAAGATGGGAAAAGAAAGAGGAATAAAAAAGGGGAAAGACGGGGACGAGCACTGGGATGCAGATCATCTCCTGGATAGTGCGTGCGACTCTCGTCTTTTTTCATGTGTAATCTAAAGTACCTTTTTTTAACTTCTAGGATAAAAATGTCTTGTATACAACATTTTCGGTTTCTTCAATGTAATTGTATCCAAGACGTTCTAAAAAGTTACTGAAAGCCTCTGAGTCTTGTGGTGGGACCTGAATTCCAATAAACACCTTGCCCATATCTACAGACATGCTATTAGTATATCATCATTCCAATACTTTTGAATGTAAAACACTTGCCATCTCCGTGATTACGGTAGTGGAACAGAGATACATTCCACGTTGAATCTAAACACTCTAAAAATTTAACAAGGGCACCAGGCCGCTCTGGAAAGACTATCAAGAGTCATCGACGGTCAATTATACATATTCCCCTCTTTCACGTTTTACAATGACAGAACTTACTGAATCTAAATACTCGTTCGTTTGCTGGTCGGCCGCGTCCACCGACCATATATCTTGCATGTGTCTTTGCAAGTTCGTTGTGGCTTACATCCCATCCATGCATGCCGTGTTCCCGCCATGCATCCAAGACTGTCTGAACTTCGGCTTCGAGATTTTGTACTTTGAAACTAATGTAAATGTGGGCATCCTTAGGGTCGGAATAGCGGTAGGAGAATTCTGTGATGGCTCTCGGGTGCACTTGTCGGATCATCTTCATAAAGCTGCCAGGTTTTTCGGGAATAATAACGTTGCAAAATGCTTCTGTCTGTTCACCAAGTTCTGCACGGTCACTAATGAATCGCAGGCGATCAAAGTTGACATTGGCACCGGATATAATGGCAATATGCGCGCCTTTTGTTTTCAGTTCAGGGTGGAGGGCCAAATATTTCTTGGCTCCTGCTAATGATAATGCACCGGTTGGTTCGCAGATAGAGCGGGTATCTGTTTATATACACACACCATTGATTAGTTGGACATTGTTATATCTATCAAAAGATACTTTTCTTTACCTTCAAAAACATCCTTGATGGCGGCGCATATCTCGTCATTTGTGACATTAACTACGTCATCTACAAGTCCTCGCGCTACACGGAATGTCTCCTCTCCTACTATACGGACAGCTGCACCGTCGGCAAATAATCCTACTTCTTTAAGTTCGACCCGTTCTTCCTGTGCAAGACTGAGCGTCATTGCATTGGCATCGTTTGCTTCCACGGCAATAATCTTGATATGCGGTGCAATGCGCTTGATATAACTGCCGATACCCGCAATCAATCCGCCTCCACCGACTGCAATGTACACTGCTTCGATATCATTCAAATTATGTTGTCGCAAAATCTCCATGCCAATTGT
Source organism: Rhizomucor miehei CAU432 (assembly GCA_000611695.1). Lineage (NCBI taxonomy): Eukaryota > Fungi > Mucoromycota > Mucoromycetes > Mucorales > Lichtheimiaceae > Rhizomucor > Rhizomucor miehei. The sequence continues at coordinate 132,339 of KK100072.1, forward strand.
TCCCTGCCCAGCAATAACATATGGATCGTCGTAGGGCGGAATATTCGTCAAACCTTCTTCCTCCATGAGTCTAGCGCATTCCTTCTTTGCTGCGTCGAAATCATCGCCGTGCAAGATCACTTCAGCACCTAATCGTTGGACGTTGCGCCACTTGATAGCGGGTGATGGTACTGGCATGACAATTTTCGCCTTGATACCGAGCTTCTGTGCAGCCAATGCAACGCCCTGAGCATGGTTGCCTATCGCATCGGTCTGTATATTACATGCCGTGCTATTGTGCGTCCTTTGTCTTACCTGCAGAGCAAGCAATGACACCAGCTTTTTGCTCTTCTGGTGTCAAGTTGGCCATCTTGTTGTATGCTCCACGGATTTTAAATGAAAATACAGGTTGCAAGTCCTCGCGTTTCAAGTAGATATGAGTGCCGCCCAACTTTGCATTAAGATTAATGGCTTCTTGCAACGGCGTCTCCTTGATTATGTCGTAAACTCGAGCCGTCAAAATGAGACGAAGGTAATCGGGCTCTCCTTCCATGCTGCCATTGGTGAGTTTGCTTTTGAGATGCGGTTCTGGCAACTCTGTATCTGTCGCAACGAGCGCTTTTGCTCTGGGTGGCCTGTCTGCCATGTTGTCTTGCTCAAGAAGCATTTTTTTCTTTGATCAAAATCAGAAAGTCAAAGCAAAAATCGGGATATGACTCATCCTGTCAAATCCGAGTCAAATCAAAAAATCTCAGGGAAACCAGACACGGTAATATGAGAGAGGAAGTGGAACGTGCATGCAAAATCTGTAGTATGTTAAGTTGTATTAGATGTGGATGGGACTATCTGATCGTCTGCTGCTGCTTCTAGGCAAATCTCAAAGCGACCTTTCTTTATCACGAGGTTTCGGCTATGACTGGATAACTTGTCGCTTGACTTTGTGTTCATGCGTCGAAGCTGATGAAAAACAGCTGGTTCCTCATGATCCAGGTAATCTTGAGACTCTTGATCTGCGACTTTGGAGGGTGATTGCCAGAACTCCCGGTCCCAGATTTGGGGCTGCTTAGAGCATGCGCTGGATATAGAGCAGCTGGATGTCCGCAGCTGAGTATTTGATGGTGCAACTGATGAACGTCGCGATGAGGTGGGTATCTCATCGTCGTCGGATTGGATTCGGATTCCGGTTAGGTCTGCAAACTCCTTTGCAGTGAGGTGTTCAGAGTCGATTGTGATGTTTGAAGATGAAATATGTGATGGACTACGAGAATGCGAAGGTAATGGTTGTGATGGAGGTATTAACAACGAGGAATTATTACAAGGTCTGGAACCAGTGGAAGACTCGCGTTGGACAAGGATTCCCGGCGGCCCAGGCTGCAGCTGCCTTGATACCACGAGGCGAGGAAGTTGAGGTGATGCCGGCACTGTCTGTGAATTCTTTTCGGTATTGTCCACTTGAGAGTCTGCGAGATTGAGCCTGGTGTGGGATCTGGTAGCCTTGAGCAGATAATGCCGTTGTTCGTAAGCCAGGTCGTGGTCAGCGCTACTTTTATTCGTCTGCCTCTCCAGAGAAACGTCGCTTCGAAACTTTTGAAGGATATTACTAGCTAGTGAAGGTCGTCGTTGCGTATCAACCCATTGTACGAGCCGGTGGTTTGCCTTGTCATTGTCATTAGAGATGTGTGTGAATGGGCGTGCGAGCTTGTTGGTAAAGATGACAAAACTGTTTTTAAGCTTTGAGAGTTTGCTGACCGGCTCCGAGGGTGGGCTGCTTGCAGTCCACGCAGTGCTGAAGGAACGGTTTCGTTTCAAGGTATTACTATTAACGCTGGTCATAGTGGGCGTATCTGCTTTTAAGGAGTATAACATAGAAGGTATCTTTCTGCTCGCTTGCTGTGAGCTAGCAAGAAATGAAACTACACGAGCGCAGGGAATCAAAACACTATAGGTATAAGGCGATGCAAGAAGATGCAAGCGGCTGACCGAACTGCATATGCCTTAGGAAATTTAAAGGATGCAAAGAAAAAAGAG
>KK100072.1:146937-183595 GCA_000611695.1 Rhizomucor miehei CAU432
TTAGTGGCCGGTAGCGAGTGCAATTAAGTGGTAGTGGGTGGTATCTTTGAAGGTGTATATCCCGCCGAGCTCGCAACGTATTTATGAATCGAGTGGCGAACGATGCACGATTGCCGGTCTGTTGCAGTGAGCGAAAGCATGACCCGCTCAACTGTATGGCCATATCATTAGAAGAGTGCGTACAAAACTCGACGCCGATGCTTGAAAAGTTGAAGGAGACCAGCCAGACCAAGTAGAGACAAGCGATGGATTCCTAGTGTGGCTTGCAAGGTTACTCCAGGTAGCGGAAACAGCGAGGACGGGAATGAATCTATGTCGCAAGCTCCCGAAAATGAAGGAGAGGCGCTTTGGCACGCTCGGCGGAAAGCCTGGAGAGAAGCAAAGGCTCAAGGATCAGGGAAAAGTTCGGAATCCCTGGGAGCTTGGCTTATTGAGAATATCCGGGATCGGAAACAACATCTCGGTATCTACGACGCACTCGTCGTCTCTCGAAAGCCGCTGAATAGGCCGCTTCCGTTGTCGTTCATTGTAAGTTGTCAGCTTGAAATAAAGGAGAAAAGAAAAGCAGTTTATTTAAATGTTTTCACCACCTTGTAGGTCAAGGTGCTTGTAGAAGGATGGAAAAATGACGGGACATGGCCTGAAGGCATGGAGGCACCCCGAACAACGGATGCAACTGGATTCTAGCAGCTGGCATATCAACGTGGTCAACTGTCCTTTTCACCTGCATATGTAATCTTTTCTAACAGTCATCATAATCATCCTTCACGATCTCCAATTGTCAACCATCATCATTAACCATCTCACGTGTCGTATAATCTACATAAAAGCCGACTATTGCTTTAATATATATTACGACAAAAAAAGAGATATAGTAAAAAGTGAGTTGCGAGAGAGGAGTGACAGGGATATCGAGCGTAAAAGCTTATGGTTACTATGCAGGAGAAAGAGTATCTTTTCTAGCTACATCCTTGCAGCAATGCTCTTTGATATTGATCACGGCAGCTTTTCCGTGGCCGGCTAATACCAGTTCTTTGTTTGTAAGGACAGCTTGTCTGTACATGCGTTCCAAAGGTGGCATTTGCGGTCGCTTCTGATAAGCTTTAAAAGAAAATGCCATTAGAATGCAAGGCACTTTATCTTGCAAACTGTCCAAACTCACCGAGAATAGCAGTGTTGAGTGTCGTGGCCAGGTCGTCGCGACAAGATTTATCAAGTAAATGAGCTACAGGACTCTCGTATACATCGTGGTATGCTAACAGGGAGAAGATTTCCTAAATATCAACATCAATACACTGCAGCGCCCATTTACATTTGTAGAATACTTGCCACAAGACGCGATCTTATCTTTGGACGTTCATCGTTGCGATATTCATCTTGCAGCTGCTGTCCATACTTCATGATTTTTTTCATCAATCCAGTTGTCGAGTCTTCCTCCAGATCTTCATTAAATAACGTTTCTTCGACCGTCGTTTCATGACTAGGAGGAACATTGTTGCTACTAGCACTGAAAAGACTGCTGCAAGTGCTGCTTCGTCGCATGGAAGCGCGTCGATGTCGTCGACCGAACCCACTGTGTGATCCGTGCTCGTCATCTTGGTCAAAATGATTGTCGACAGCTGTGGGAGAGGCAGAAAATGCTAGAAACCCATTACAGTTGTTGTTCGGTGAAGCAGAGGCGGCAATGGCCGCGTAGCTGAGTCGGCGTTGCCTGTTGGCACCCGGAACATGCATGGATGGAGTGGTGGCACAGCCGGAACCGACGGAGCGACGCCGATCCGTATTGTAATTGGCAATTTCATCGGCGTCATGCTCGTCGTCGCGGAAAATGGATAGTCTGCCACTGTTCACACTGCAGTGATCCTCATCGGATATCTCCGTATCTCGCTTTGCCTGCTCTCGATCACCGTAATCACGCACCATTTCAACGAATTTTTGACATTTCAGCTCGAATAAGGCATCTTTACCGACTTCTGGGCCGTCTAAAAGTCCAGGAAACAACTCGTTTGTGAGATTAATTGCCGAATCAATGTCGCCAGCAATGATAGCTTTGCGAATATCTACTTCCAACAAGCGATGAGTATTCTTCTTTCTACAGTACATAAACGCTCCACTCCTTAGATTAGACGTACTTTGACGGTTCAGCATATCCTTTTCGGCATCTTGATCGTTTTGACCGTAGAGTCTAAGTTCGGCATTTTCTAAAGAAATCTCCTTGTCACATAATCGGGTAGAGTCCCTGACGACAGCTTTGGCTGTAGACATGTAGCCGTGGTGAACGAGATACGAAAGGATGAGTTCATTAAGCTGATGGTGTGCTTTGATTTTCGTTTGCGATGTAGCTCGAGCTGTATTAGTGCATGGCAGCCGGTTTTCGGCAATATCCCTCCAAACTTTATTTTTGTAATCCTGACCGGTGTGTGGTGTGTTTAAGCTACACTTTTCCCAAGCGCGCTCATTGAGTCACCTTACCTTTATATATTGCGCAATATCGAAAACAAATGATTCTTGTCCAAAGTTGACAGTAACGCGTTCACCGGGTGTACGTAGTCCAATGCATGGATACAATTCTGCATCGCATGGAACGTCGTTGAACGCGTCTCCAAGCAGCGTACCATTTTTCGTATAGAAGGCGCTACTTTCTGCAAAGTTCACGCCACAACCAATGACGTCGCCTGTCGTGAAGCATGGACCATAGCGTCGGCCTGTGCCGGAACCTGCAAATGCATTACCGTCGTCACCGTGATATCCCCACGAGCCTACATCCCACCCTGTCAAACAATTAGAGCATTGTTAACTGATATGGAAGAAAAAAAGAAACCGAAGCAGATAGATGGACACCCACGCACCTGGTAATCGCTCTAGTTTGTTGTCAGCGCCACAAAAACCGATCCCAATATATCCATCGTTTCCTTTTGAAAGGACATGCATCTCAAAGTAATATATGCCACATTGTGGGCGCATGGGAAAATTTGCTCTAACGGACGCAGCATCTGCTTCAGATTTCCCGGGACCTGTGAAAAGCAATAATTATTATGTGCGACTGACCACTTTGAAGTTCCAAAAGTCGTTCTCCCTTTACCAGTATAGGACAAGTCAAGGGCGTTTCGTCCAATTTCTATAAAGCGAGACTTATCCTTTTGGTTCCAGCAGGTCGGCAAACGGAGATCCAGGTTCTCGAGCTCGGCATAGTAACTGTTCGTAGCCGGCGCAATTGTGTGAGAACGACCAAATGAGCTTGTCAAACTAGAGTTTGTACTATTGCTGCACTGTCGTTCTGTCGGAAAAAACGAGCGACGGCTTTGAAAATAGTTGTACTGTTCCACGGCCAGGTCGGCATAAAGCGTCTGCTTCAAGTACGTCGGGTACTTTGGCGGAGCCAGGGAGTGTTGCAATGAGCTCGATGGAGTTGCTTGGTGGGAAGACCTTCTCGTGTGGGGAATATTCCACGGAAAGGACTGCAATGGAGGAAACGCAGTAGAGTATGACCAGGAAGCACCACCGAAGTGGTGCATTGTTGGCCCCAAGGAAGAGGCTGAAGACGACATTGAGTACAGCTTTAAACGGAAATCAACTCTTGTGTGAAAGAACAGGGTTTTGTTACATGTAGCAGGTTCATGGAAAATGATTTTTTTCTTTTTAAGCTTTTCGCACGACACGGTCAAAACGCGTGATGTTATGTTTAACACGACACCACGTGCTCACAAACGATTCAGTGCACGGCTGTAACAAGAGTTCTTGTTGGTAGTAAGTGTGCTGTGTTCTGTGTTCTTTGCTCTTTGCATTTTTGTCAATTGAATAAAAAGCTTCATGCAACGCTTCTTAAGTCACGATATTCCCGCAAAAATTAGTGTATTGGTTTACTACCTCAAATGATGCGCTTTACAAACGCAAGCAGCCGCATACATAGCTGCAGCGAAAGCTTAAAAAGTTTAAATACGCATGCATTGCAACCATCCTTTCTTCTATTTCCTTGGTGTGCAGATAGCCGTGTTTCAAACTGTAACGAGAACGGAGCAAAAAGGAAAACACGATCCACAGAAGCTTAGTCAACACTGTAAAATAAAAAATACACTTTATTGCTTCTTCAAAGCTTCATATTCCCAAGTAGTGGCACGCATACCAATACCAGCCGGTGCATTCATTGTTAGATATCGTAACCAGCGCTGTACAACTTCTGGATGAGCATCCTTAATCTGCAATAATCGTTTGTGTGTTTTACGCTCAAAGTTTTCTTGAGACTTTTTGTGAACGAATGGAGATTTGATGACTGTCCAGCGGGAGGTTTGTGTTGGTAAGCGTACGATGCCAGAGCATGGCATGCCAAGGTGATATGCAGCACGCTGTGCAAAATCGGCGTAAAAGTCAAGTTGTTGCGGGATATATCCTCGAAGGTGCAAATTGCATACAGGAATGCCATGTGTTGGTTCTAGTCGTTTGGGTTCTAACCGAACGTATCCAATTAACCCTGTGAACACATTCTGGATAATACAGTTCGCACAGTAATACCTTCAAATACATTGCTTATATTCTTCGTTTCTACCAAGGGAAGATCCAATTTATCGTTATCCTCGCTCTTTGCTTCTAAAGTTTGTGCCGTTGAGCTGCAGTGTACAGTCGAGTTAGAGCCTGGTGATATCAGGAGATGCATTTGTTGCATACGTACATGGATGCGCGAGCAGAAGGGCATGTAGCTGCAAATGTCCTTGGCAACGAAAGGAGCGATCGACGCTGTCAATAAGCGTGAGTAACAGCCGCATACTTTCTTGCATGCAAAAGTTACCGTGGCTAGCATTTTATTACAGAAGAAGACGGGGTCAGACAAGCCACTTGTATGTGTGGGCAGGTAGCAGAGTGTCTTGAAGTTTGCGGGCGGGCGCCGCCGCGCCGATTAATTAGTCGTCAGGCGCCGTTGATATAGTCTTTCTCTTTCCCAAAAATCATGGAAGCTGTGCAGACTTTTGGTCGCAAGGTGCGTAATCGATCGACGTTAGAGTGGATGGATGAATGCAAGTGATGATGGATGCCGCTCGAAAACGAAAGAACCAGCTTTTTTGGGAGTAGTCTGCAATCAGCCAATGGTCGCCATGACGAATGGGGGAAATAGACAAAAGGGACCATGGGGAAATTTGCAGGCTCAATGTTAACGTGGCTCGTTTGTGTATAGAAAACCGCTACCGCTGTTGCTCACTGCAAGCGTGGACGTGGTCTTATCCGCGTAAACGGCTCTCCTCTTGAGCTCTTGGAACCTGAGATCCTCAAGTTCAAGGTCTACGAAGTCATCCTTCTCCTCGGCGAAGAACGCTTCTCCAATGTCGACATCCGCCTTCGTGTCAGCGGTGGTGGTAAGTATATCAATTTTTGAGACCGGTGTGTGTGTGTGTGTGTATAAACCGACCATGGTCTTCTCCTTTAGGTCAAGTCTCTCAGATCTATGCTCTCCGCCAGGCTCTTGCCAAGGCCATCGTCGCCTTCTACCAAAAGTACGTCGACGAAGCCTCTAAGAAGGAGATCAAGGAGACCCTCGTCCAGTACGACCGTACTCTCCTTGTCGCCGATCCCCGTCGCTGCGAACCCAAGAAGGTCTGTAATAACTCTAGATGTCATGAAAGAGAGCGATACTCATGCACATGGTTATCTATAGTTCGGCGGTCCGGGTGCTCGCGCTCGCTACCAAAAGTCCTACCGTTAAACGGCACTGTCCTGTGGCATCTGGTTTTGTACACTACTTGTCAATTTGCTTATATAAAATTCTGCAAGGTAGTGTCGCCATGCATCGTCTTTGAGATACAATACTTGCCATATTTGACTTTGCGAACACCTTGTGCTTTGATGGGACAACAACGAGTGGTAGTGATGATGGAGGGAACGAGAGTCAATGATGGGTTTTCGTTTCCTGTGTTCGAATTGAGATGGGGCCTTTCGGTTACTGGGACACGTCGGAAGCCTACATCTAACGGCAAATGTATCGACTGCTAAGCTGCAATTGAGTCGGATAATGAAATGCCATTACTTTCATGTTAGAAGTGCATTTGTTATGACAAGGCTTTCACACGCTTTACGAAGGGAAATACCCTATCACGTCATGAACACACCAACGAGTTAAAAGTGAATTTTGGTAAGCGTTTGCCACTATTCCGATACTGGTGGCAATCGACTGAGAGCCCGACTGAAAAGTACAGGTACTGCGGTCACACGAATATCCTATACATATGCCAGGAGAAACTTGCGCAGTTTGGCGTTCAATATGCAGCGAAAAAGAGGAAAGGGCAATTTGCTTCACCCGCTGGTGATGAAAAAAAGGAAGCGATGAAGAAACTCTGCCGCAGCATTTTGCCTTTCTTTTCACTCCCCTTCTTCCACATCAATGGAAACTACTAGCATGGATATATATATGGACGAAAACGACCCCCCGTCCGACTCGCCCATATTGCCGTCGTCACCGGAGCTGCCGGCTGCCACGCGCTTGGATTCGCCTGGTACAATTAGCTGTTCTGATTCTTACCGTTACGGTAATCAAGAAAGCAGTGACACTGCTCCAAAGTGTCCAGTGATAGCTTCCGAGCTTGCAAACACTGAAAATGCTGCGCCAACTGCATCGGAAAACATTGCAGGACAGCCAGCAGGACGGATCGTTGCTGACCGAGATCAACTGGTGTCAAAAGCACCACCCGAGATACTTGTACCTGCTGCAGCTGGGCCATCAAAAGCGTCGGGAGCTTTTGAGAGTGCTCGGCTATCTCAGGGGACTAACCTCGGTGGTGAGGACCAATTGAATCCTGGTTATGATAATGTAAAGTCAAGCGTAGGTGTCACATCGGATGAAATCGAAACTTGGTTTCGTGTCGAGAAATTGCGCGACTGTTATGCTACGTGCACCAACCGAGACAAGCATCTATTGGACCTCACAATCAAAAACAATCCTTTCCAAGAGCACTCGGGAGATGCACGAGCAAAGAGGTGGCAAGAAATTGCGACAGCTGTTGATAATGAGACCAAAAATACGGCTGGGAGCATGCTCCTGGAAACAGGAACAAATGCACAGAGACGCTTTGTGGTTCTTATGCGAGCATATCATGATTATCTTTCTGGTTCCAATGACCCATTGTATACCAGTATACGAAATGACTATCACAAGACAAAATCATTAACTCGTCAAGCATATTGCCTGGTAAGCCAAAAAAATTAAAGCATTTTTTTTCGCTTTCCATACAAACTTACACCCCTTAGTATATCGAGTCTGAAGACCAGCCATTTTCATCAAGTGTCGATTCTTCTAAGCAAAAGCACAGAACACAGGACAAAGCCATCAACTTGGCACCTCTCGAGAATTGCATTCAAGAGTTAAAGGTGAAAATGATGTTTAGGAAGATATAGATGATATGTACTCAGTTCGTATCTCAGGAGCAACTCAGTTATCTTAATATGCAACAAGATAATAGATTTTCCGAGCTACTTTGGCAGCAACAACAGCAACAGGAACGATTGTCAGCCGAGCTTAGGAGTGATAATGCCAATGTTCGCCAGCTGTTGATGAAAACAGAGGAGAGATATGGATACGGCCTACAAAGAATGGATGATCTGATCCATCACGTGTCGGATGCCAGTGGCCGAGAGTTGCAAGCTTATCGACATATAGAAAGGATCTTGAAACATCAAAATGCCCATTCTGAAGTCAAATTGGCTGCCATTGAGAAGCGGTTGATCGATCTGCAAAATCGCGAAGGGAACGAGTTTACATCCGGTTCAAAATTATTGTTGCCAGTTCTGAAGGCGGTGACCGAAGACCACCAGTTGAAGAACGAGGAGTGGAAAAGGACGTATTATGAATGGAAGCTCATGAAGGAACAGATACAAGATGACTGGAGCAACATGAAGAAAGAGATATGGCATATGCAGAGAGAAATCATCGCCATGCAAGAACGCAACGCGCGCACAATGATGGAATTCCAACAAAATTTGTTCAGAAACCTTCGTGGTGATTAGGATACCTTATTCAAAATGAATAAATTGAATTGTATTATGATGATGATCCATCTTTACGGGACGTGACAATGTGGATGGGAAGTGGTTTCTGGTTCCAGTTGATCGGGGTGGCACCCATAGGAAATCTGCCTTCAGAGCGGATAACGGATCCAATTGCTAGAAAAAAGGAAAAACAAGTCAGCAGAAAGCTTCAATATATACATACGTATACGTGAAAGAACATCTTTGCTTACACATAAAGAAGCCAAAGGATGCAGCAGAGCCGAGCATGTACTGGCTAAGCATAGAAATGGGACCCTTGGAGCCACTGCCGAATCTACCATGACAAGTGAGAAGCTGTTCAAGGTCGCCGTATAGACTTTATTACCTTATGAGGTTGATACTTCCAAACACAAAACCGACACAGAGTCCAACAGTACCGCCCATGAGGGCACCCATTTTCATCTTTTCTAAGGTGGTGGGCTCCATGAGTGTGGCGAAACTGAAACTTGAGAAAATATTGTCATGCTGACTTTGGTAATTGCTGACTTTCACGCTAAACGCGCAGGTATCCGATCACTTCGCTGCGAGCGATACATGATATCTTACTCATAAGAAACACCTGTTTCGACTGATAAATAAGACCACGTACATTTGTGCTCGTTTCAAGACAGACGGATCGAAGGCATGGTTGTATCAGGCGCAAAGTATTAGATAATATACGGATTCCAAGAAACACGTCACCTTTTAAGCAGTCAGTAAAATAAAAGAAAATGCGCTTCATATTGTAATAGAACCTTTTCATAGCACTTGAGACTTTCGCAGAGGGTATATTATAGTAGGTAATGAAAGTTTTCCTACTTGGGTGCTCCAGTTGCTTTTCCTGCACCAAAGCCCGACAGAAAGTCTCTGCTCCCTACGTGACCATGAATTCCCCTCGAGTTGCTAGTGTGGGGCAATCGACAATCTCCACCAAGGTACAAATCTCACATTGCCTCAAGGCACGGCATCCGACTGATTCACACAGAACAGCGTTTGCATATTGGTAATTTGGCAGAAACCGTGGACGAGTATGAATCAGGACCTCAAACTTGATTCTGAGTTGTCGGCTGATATGCGAGCTTAATTAGATATAGGCTGGTATCGCTTTGCAAAAAATATGGCAAGATCACCTCCTTTGATTACCTGTTCCATACAAAAGGCCACAAGAAGGGCAAACCGAGAGACTATTGTTTCGTTGAATTTGATACAAAAGAGGTAAACACCTTTTACTCCTTGGATATTTGATCCAGATCTGCCTTTCTCATGCATCTACCAGAGCGCGTTAGCAGCCATGAAAGATTTACACGGTCGAGTGCTTGAAGGACGACAATTAGTTGTATCCTTTGCAACTGTGGTAGGCGAATGGATATGCTTCCCAATTCAATATCTAGCTAACCCGCTCAGATACCGCAGACCCCTGAACAGCTGGATACGAAAAGGAACGATAAGCTGCGTAAAATCGACCCATTGCCTATCACAAAAGGCAACAGATTGTCGAAGACTAGGTATTAGCAACTTGCATGATGCAATTTATCACTTGATATACTAAAGTCAATGTAGGACCGAGATCAAAATCAAGGCGCTCGAACGCAAGTTGGAAGCCATGAAGAACAAGAAGCACGATCAATGAGACTATCTGATATTATATCCTCCTCACAAGCACTTATCAAACTAGACACAATCCCATCATCATTAGCATTCGTCACATACCACAATATATTATTCCATAACGTGTTGAATTAAAAGAACACACTAAACATCAGCTTTTTCAACTAGGACACCTAGCTAGTCCTTATTTAGATCGTTGAACATTTCCCAATATCCTTACCGATTATGATAGAAATATGTTGGAAATTCAGTAGTTAGTTGATGATCAATTAGTCAGTATAGCTAGACCAAACGCACGAGAGAGAACGCAAACTGCAAGTGAACGCCGTTTTTGGCGTGCAGTCTGACCGGAACTCATTGCCATCCTTTTTGGAATTGGACACCCTCTCACACGACCCTACGTATAGCCTCGCGATCCACATCCTTCACCTCCCTTGCCACTATCTGTCGACTTCCTGCGTTGGATCGGATAGAATAGATACCCCCATAACCACCAGCACAAGTCCACATCCTCACTCCCTCCCGCTTTCCATCTTTTTCCTTTACCTCCACTACATCTGCCAATTCCTTGCCTTTTCCATTTTTCCTTGATGCTTCTAAGATTTTTTCTTGCAGTCTAGGGGACCGGGCTAGAGCGAAAAAGCTTAGCGAGCACCGCGCTCACTGCCATTTAAAAAGGAATATTCTTCTTCACCGCAAACTGCAAGTAAAAATCCAGTAATTTTCGCCCATTTTCAGTTCCTTTTTGATTCAGTCACTGGATTTATTCATTCCCACTTCTTCATTTTCACGATTGCTTCAGGCGCCTAAGCTGGGATGGATATAACATATAAGGATATCGACAGTAGAGCCTGGGCCGTTTCCAACTCGTCCGCTGTTGTTTTGTTTGAGGAAGCAGCCCCTCGTCTGGTATTCGCTTTGGCTTTGGGCATGCTGCATCCTTTGTTGCCTAGATAATCTCTCTGCTAGCATTTAATGCATTTTCTATGAAATTGCTTTTCGTTAGCTTCTTAAGCAGAGCAAAAAAATGTCAAGGTAGGTTCCGGGAAGGTATGACTCTCGTGAAAGCGGCTGTTATACAATTGGTGGATATGATCTTATGGGTCGATACCTGGACCTCTGCTTTGTCGATATACGGTACCTGAACATCAGAAAGATCAAGCCACTTCTTCAATTCTTGGAAACAAGCTTTCTTGAGTTGAAGCATATAGCTTTCAAATACCAGCCTTCTTTTTGGAAATTCTACTTTTGAAACATTGAAATAGGCCAAGAGCTCCTTGTTCTGTCGTTTTGAGAGCTAGAGTTCTTACTTTATGCCGGGCGCGACCGGCAAAAGCTGAGCGGGCTTTCGTTGAACATCGCATGATTTTGAAATTGGCCCCCAATTTTTTCGTTCCTTTATCAGATCCGTGTTTACTGCGCTTCGTTGGGCAAAATGGATTCTGTACAGAGCATTCTCCCTTACGTGATCTCTGGCTTAGTTGCAGCTGCCTCAGCTTACTACTTGTACAGCAAAAAGAGTGCGTTTCAGTTTTGACATTACTCGGACGTGACCACGTTTGACTTATCAGCGTGTGTTGTAGAGGGCGCCGTTCTCGACCCCAAGGTTTACAAGAAGTTCAAGCTTATCGAAAAGATTGAGATTTCGCATAACACAGCTCTGTAAGTTTGTTTATGAAACAACTTGCTGAGAATGTGTAGTTGACACTGTCATGTCTAGGTACCGTTTCGCTTTGCCCTCCAAGGATGCCATCCTTGGTTTGCCCATTGGACAGCACATCTCAGTCATGGCAGAGATTAACGGAAAGGAAATCTCGCGTAGCTACACGCCTACCAGCTCGGACGAAGATAAGGGTCACTTTGATCTCCTCATCAAGGTACGGCACAAAAAGAGACGTTCAATAGCGAGACGTAATACAGTACATTGACAGTGTGTTTGCCATTTTGTCAGTCTTATCCTCAGGGCAATATTTCCAAGCTGTTTGCAGAGCTTAAGATAGGCGATATGGTCGCCGTGCGAGGACCCAAGGGCAACTTCAACTACACTCCCAATATGTGCAAGTCCATTGGCATGATTGCAGGCAAGTATCTTACTCACCGCAATTGTGGAATATCTAGTAATAATAGCAATTTCCGTTTTAGGTGGAACTGGTATTACGCCTATGCTTCAGGTAAAGAATATCTAAAGTAAAATTGTGAGTGCCACAAAGCTGACATGTACCTATTCAACCTGTCAGATTATTCGTGCTATTTGCAGAAACCCCGCTGATAGAACGGTTGTCAACTTGATCTTTGCAAACGTCAACGAGGAGGATATCCTTCTGAAGAAGGAACTCGACGAACTTGCAGCCAAGCATGACAACTTCAATGTATACTATGTCCTAAACAACCCTCCTGCTGGCTGGACTGGTGGCGTTGGCTTCGTTACTGCTGACATGATTAAAGAGCACTGCCCTCCACCTTCCAAGGATATGAAGCTCTTGCTCTGTGGTCCTCCTCCCATGGTCAAGGCTATGTCCAACGTAAGTTCTCATGATACTTATCGGATAGCAAATACTAAATATGTTGTTAGGCCGCCGTTGAACTTGGCTACGAAAAGCCAAGAGCTATTAGCAAGCTCGAAGACCAAGTCTTCAAGTTCTAAACAGTCCTCGCTGCTTATCATCATGTGTTGTTCTCTTAGATACGTCGTAATAAAAGTTGCAGTTTTTTTAATCGTTTTTCTACTTAACGGATACCCATTTTCCAGCTGCTGAGGGAGCAAGCCACTCCATTTTAGCTTTTTCATACCTTTCTCGAAAATGGCAAAGAAGGTGCTGTACAGATCAAAGCATCCTCTTCATAAACCAGCAGCAATGGAAGTGACTGACTAAGCAAATACAGGCAACGAAACTGAAAACACCGAGAGAAACAAGCGCAAAAGCAGAAACAGTGCAATCGATGAGTGACAAAACGAGAAGCAAGGGATCTCCAAACAAGATTGCCAAAAAATCTAAAAAGAACAAGAAACGAGTACGTGGTGCGTCCGAACTGGATAATCCAAAGTTTGCAAGCAAGGTAAGAATGAATCCATAATTTTTATTTCCTTGCATGAATTCTCTGATAAATTTCTATTTATCTATGCTGCCAGGATTTTATCATGGAGATGGTTGAAAAAGCGTCGGAAAAGGAAGAACAACGAGAGAAAGAGCGACTTGCTCGAAGGGTTAGTATTTGTTATCCATGCTCTTACACATTTCACTAATCCTGTGGTCATTCGTATAGGAGGCGATAGAAAAGGCAAGGCATGAGAAAGAAGCAAAAAAGGAAGAAAAAGTGTCTGAAAAGAAAGCCAAGCTGGTAAATGAACCGAAATGGTTAACTTGGATAAGAGCCTCAATTACTTACTCGATTTTCTGCAGGAACAAGTAAAACAAGCACTGAAAAACAAAAAGAAAAAACAAAAGGAGCAAAAGGAACAGAAGGCGGCTGCTGAAAAAGAGGAAGCAAAGAAGGTTACCAAGAAGAAGAGTGTTCGTTTTGCTTAAGAGAACGCTCGTTATCTCGAAAATTCCCCCCTTCTCCCTCTACTCATGTCGTATGCCCACCAGATTATACATATCTCGCCATACAAGTTCATTATTATTTTGTACCCTCATGCATCAACAACAAATACAGCAACACATCTTTGCAAAAGTCGTTTTTTACATATTCAAATCAAAATATCATCTTGTCTTGTTTATCCAGTTGCATCACCCAGCTACAATCATTTCTCTGTTACGACTTGATTGATGGCTGCTTACTGCTGCTTCTGATGTTTCGAAAGACATAAATTATTCTAGCTAGTAAACAAGAAAAAATGGTCGATCGATTATATCGGTACATTTAGCATTTTATAGATTGCAAATAACTTTCTACATTTGTATTCATTTTTTCTATTTTCGTTTTGATTCTGGAGAAACGTTATTTAAAGCTTGGCTCTCGGAGCAGCTGCTTCCTTCTGTGCTGCGTCTCGTAAGACACGCCGAAGGATTTTACCAGAAGCGCTCTTAGGGATTTCGTCGATAAACTTGATAGCGCGGATCTGCTTGTAGTGGACAACTTGATCTGCCACATATTTGGCGAGGCGGGCTGCAGTTTCCTCTGTTTGCGGCACGTTTGGCATCAATTTAATGTAAGCAGTTGGGAGTTCGGTTGCTTGCTGTGGGTCGTATACTCCAATTACGGCACAGTCGGCAACATCGGGTGAATTAAGCTAGAAAGTATATCATTAGGCATTGTGGCAGTAAGTCGTGGGCGCATGCAAGCATGTCTACATACCAGAAGAGCTTCTAGCTCTGCAGGTGGGACCTGTGTGTGAGCACAGCGTCAGTACAGTCTTGCTGAAATAAATGCAGAAAGTATATCATCTATACCTGGAATCCCTTGTACTTTATCAATTCCTTGACGCGGTCGACGATGTAGAAATGGCCATTTCTGTCAATGTAAGCAACGTCTCCAGTGTGGAAATAACCTTCTGCATCGATGCAATCCGCAGTCGCCTGCGGGTTGTTAATGTAGCCCTGAGTAACGATGTTTTTCTTTTAGAAAATAGCATGACCATTTGGATACTGCAGCTTTTATGCTTGCCTTCATGATGTTAGGACCTTTCAGCCAGAGTTCACCGCGCTCACCAACACCGAGCTCTGTAGGATTACCAAAATATCGTTACACTTCATGAACATTTTAAGTGCATCTAGATAATCGACCTACCTTTTCCACTTTCGTCCACGATCTTTGCCGTCATGTTTGGAGCCAAAATACCAATTGAGCCTGGTAAAGGTAGGTATTTGTTAGTATTTCACAATGACTAATATATAGAATATCTCGTACCTGGAATTGTTCTGCCACTCGGCTCCATAATAGATACAGGTGTCGTCTCCGTCAAGCCATAGCCTTGCTTGACTTCAACTGCTGGAAAGCGTGTCTTCATGGCTTGCAACAGCTCCATACCAAGCGGGGCTGCACCGGATATCAAGAAACGTAAAGAGGATAGGTTGTATTTGAGAGCTTGAGGTTGCTTGGCAAGCGCCAAAACGATGGGCGGTACTACATAGCCATACGTGATCTTTTCTTTCTCTACCGTCTTGCAGTACGTATCCAAGTCGAAACGTTGCATAACATAGGCCGGTACACCAAGATACAATGCAAAGTGGAGCAAGCACATCAATGCAAAGATATGGAAGAACGGAAGCACGACGAGTGTCTTATCCTTGTCTCCGTTGATATTGCCCAGTTCCATTGCATGAGCTTGCAGGATGTTGGCTGTCATGTTAGCATGACTGAAAAGATAGCAAATGCATTGTTAGCCGTCCATATATATCCACACGTTGGATATACTTTTCTACCGTACGTTGTCATGACACCCTTGCTTCGACCTGAATCCCACAGATATATGTTGAGTTCTCCCAATCTTTCATGGCAGCTTCGAGTCCACTGCACTTACCAGTGGTGCCTGAAGAGAAGCAGAGGTACGCGACAGTCTCCTTTGCTTCCTCTGGCGTGTATTTTATCAGCTCAGCTTTGCGTGTGCCAATAAGCGCATTTTTAAATGATCGAATTCCTCGAGCGTCCTTGTCTCCAAAAACAAATATCCGTTCCTTTGGCAGACCCACAGAGGCAGCAGCTTCGAATGCGATATCCAAGTTCTCCGGAATGGCAATCAAAACCTTTGCCTTGGTTTCTCCTAACTGGTATGCGAGCTCACGGGCTGTGTAGGTTGGGTTAGCGGGGGAACAAGCGCCGCCTAGCAAATCTCCGTTAACTATCTTTCTTATTCAGCAGCAGTAGATCGCGACACGCTTACCTGCAGCAACGGTTCCGAACACAGGAACGCTGTAATCATACTTATATTCTCTGTTAGTCATCCTCACGATGCGTTACACAGCTAAAGCGTTATGTACCTGGTTCGGAGCGAAAAGCAGCACGACATCGTTTCTCTTAAAGTTGCACACATCTTGCAAACCAGCAGCAAAACGTAAGGATAGATCCTTGAGCTGGGCCAAGGTCAGGGAAGCACCGGTGGCCACATCGATCAGGATTTTACGGTTTTCTGGTACTTTCAACCTGTTTTCGAAAAGGAACTGTACAATGTTGCATTGAGGCTCTTCGACAGCTGGGATGAACGACGTGAAAACCATGGTGTCGGTGAGAAAGCAGTGAACAACACCAAGTTGCCAGATGGGCCGCTTTTTGAATCTACTGGCGCTGCCTAAATTTTTGGTGTAACTTGGTCATGCGAATACAGCATTGAAACCTTTTTCACTCTGTGAAAACACTCTGGCATGTATTGCAGGCTTATATCCGAACTTTATCCGAAACTTTGCTTCCTTATATTCGTTCATGTTTAAGGCTCTTCGTCAATTCATTAACGCAATTGGAACCTATTTCTCTACAGAGCTTTTTAAGATTCAGATAGAAATTCTGATGATGCAACGTGGGAACCATTGATTCCATTTGCCTTTTTTTTGCTGCCTGCCCTTGGAAACTATAGCAATCACAGTAATCATCCAATGAAAGACAAAATATACTATCGTTTCTGCCAAACCTGCGCTCAAAAGTGTAGCAGCAATTGGGCTTAACGGCCGATAACGATGACTATGACTCATATGAGGACTCATTCCTTTGCAGTCTTCTTGTAATACGTTGCAAGGTATACCCAGTAGGAAACCTATCCAAAGATCCACCGCTTTAAGTGTTCAGCAAATGGTCTGTCTGTCAATGCAGTGTCACACAAATGTAACAGCCAATGCTGCGACAAGACAGTGCAGCTTCACTTATATTTGATGGTTCCAACAACTTTTTCTGTCCAGTCGCATGATTCTGGTCAGGGTGAAGTTACTCGTGAAAGAGATACCTGCCCATTTCATGGATTTAGCTTGGCTGTTTGAGGACTAGGAAACCTTCTTCACACTGAGTGAGTATTTCAACTTTACAAGTCTATCAAAGTTTTAATGCGTTCTTGAAGGCAAGGGAAACGCAGTGCCCTTCCATACCGATCTCTTAAAAAAGAAAAAGAACGCGGAGTTGAACAATGAATGCTGAGCTTCTGCTCAGCGAAGAAGCCGATTTTCGTCTTTTTGTCCTTTGTGCAAGCATGGAGAGTAATGAGATACTCGAATGTCGGTGGAAAGATTGCAATGCCACCTTTTTGGATCCAGAACAACTGTATAGTCACCTTACAAATGACCATGTTGGTCGCAAGTCTACCGGAAACCTTTGTCTAACATGCTACTGGGAGAATTGCGACGTTTCAGTAACCAAACGAGACCACATTACCAGCCATCTTCGAGTGCACGTACCTCTCAAACCTCACCACTGCAGTGTAAGTGTGCATTTTTTATCTCATATATAACTATTACTGAAGAGAAGATCCCTTTCCATCGTATAGTACTGCGATAAATCTTTCAAACGACCCCAGGACTTGAAGAAGCATGAGAAGATACACACCGAAGAACACTTGTCGACACTCCGAAGCCATCAACGTAACGTCCAACAGCCTCTCACACCTCCGAGACCATCGCAAGCCTTATCACCTGCTTCTTCATCCGACCATTTCTTGCAACCTCCCTCTCCACCTTCCCAGGCACCTTTCTCACCACCACAAAGCACTGCCTCTGAAGGTAAGATATGACTAGCAATTTACATATAAACAGAAAATCTGTTTTCTCATTGTTGGAAATAGACAGCCACATGCACTCCAATGTTTCACCGATCACCGATACCTACGACAATTTTGCTGCAGCTGATTTTAAACAATCGACTGATCAACTTATTAATGGCCTCATTTTTCCGGGCGATCTTAACATCAAGGCTGAATACAATGATGGTAGGCTGAGAGAGCATCTAATTATAACAATTATCAATCTTCTTAGTAATTTATGTTTCCGTTTAGACGTCGCGCAACGTCTGAACGTGCTCGAGCACATGGTCAACACAGGAGGATTAAGCCCTGAAAACCTGAACCTTAACATCACTTGCGAACAGCAATTAGCAGATATCAATGCTTGGCTTGCTCGTTTATCTGGAAGTATTCCTGACAATTACGTGCCGACGACGATGGACACATACGGGCAGACTACAAATATCATGGCGACTGGGGATAGTTACGGCGTTGCACCATCGTCTTGTGCGTCTGACCTCATGCTGCAGTCGTACAATGATATGCCTCAAGAAGCTAGTTATCCTTCGGAGAGTAAGCTCTATCCCGTGTCTGCAGAACAGGACATGTATGTCCGATCTCATCCGGTTTCTGCATCTGCTCCAAACGACATGATCGGATACAATGCAACAACTCCTAGCAACATATACAGCGATCTTACGTGCACACCTGGCGGCTATCCTCCTGTTGATGATTCTTTCTCTCAGTTCGGATACTTTGGGTCCCAATATCAACCTATGGATGCATCGATACCTATTGCAATGGATACTGACGGCATCACAGGTGTCAGACACCATTACTCTGTTGTACCTGGACTTACGTCAACTTCAGGCTTTGCACCAGATGTACGCACTACCGTGAATTACATGAGCGGAAATAACAGGCACAAACGTACATCTAAGAACCCTATGGACGCAGATGTCAAAAAGGAGGATATAGGAGAGACAGTTGTACCGAGGCGAGCACAGATTTCTTCACACGAGGACAAGAAGACCATAGCAACTTTGTCCAATGTCTTTGCAAGTCCATCAGGCGAGAAACCGGCCAAATCCGAGACGAAAAAAGTCGAGACAGAGCCTGAAGCTCCCAAGGAGAAGAAACGATCATCTGTCAAGAAGGATGTCATGGACTTGCTTGTCAGCGACATTGAAAGCCTTAATTTGCAAGAAAAGACAGATACAGCAGCAGCAGATGATGGCGAGCGCAAGGCGACACTCTACCCGTCGACGTCTTTGCAAAAGAAGAAGGAGGAGGAGAAATCGCCGTCCGCGACAAAGTCGGTTGCTGAGCGACACCGCGAGTTGCTCCAGCAGTTACAAAAATGGGTCAACGACAGTTACTCTAGGACAAAGCAAG
Source organism: Rhizomucor miehei CAU432 (assembly GCA_000611695.1). Classification (NCBI taxonomy): domain Eukaryota; kingdom Fungi; phylum Mucoromycota; class Mucoromycetes; order Mucorales; family Lichtheimiaceae; genus Rhizomucor; species Rhizomucor miehei. The sequence goes on from KK100072.1 coordinate 165,587, forward strand.
TTGGCGACGCTAGAGCCAGTGCGGCCGAGTCGTCGAAGCCAACACATGCAAACACGATTTCGGTACCAGTGCAATAGTTTTTCTACCTCTCTTTTTCCTTTCCCTTTTTCTTTTCTCATGTACCTCTCTTTTCCCTTTCCATTCATCCAAAGTCAGTCATCTTTACCCAATTTGGCAGAAGCCCGGTTACATAAGTAAAACATTTTGCTTTTGAAAAAAAGGTCTTCATGCTTGGATCGGAAAGTGAATGGGGATTGCTGGAGCCATGTGAATTGGGGAAACAGTCAAGTATAAAAGGCCGTTGCGTTAGCCTTGTTCCCCTCCTTTCTCCCCCGCCCAAAATTTATATTGATATGGATCCAGGTACCAGTGCGGCTGTATGGGAATGAACAAATTTCAGTAGCGTCGGAACTAACGCGGGTAACTTTGTAGAAGAATTGTTGACTATTGCCAGTGCCGGTCTCGGCGGCCTTCTTGGCAGCATGTATCTTGATGCACGTCTGCTGTTGAAGCAGGACTTGCATCAAATTCGTGCTGGTGCTGCTGCTCAGATATAGTAAGTGTCATCATCACCAACGCATTCGCAATTCTCTTTAACACTTGAACTCATCTTTTCCCAAATAAAATAAAATAGTCATAGGCTATGGAGTTGGCAAGATAAGTTGCACTTGTATTATCGATTCAAGGCAAAAGCCAAGGCGAATCCCGACCGCGTTTTTGTTGTCTTTGAAGGCAAAGAATACACATTCCGTCATCTCGAAACAGGTAAGAAGCGGAAAACGTTTTCCTCTTTCTTTTGTGTGACCATTGACATTTCACTTCCCCCATTTTAGAGTCGAATCGTTTGGTAAGCTTTAATTTACCCCAAACGTAACTGTGTTTGAGATGCATATGCTTACATTCGCGCACATGCCGCTCGCATCTCTAGGCACACTGGTTGCTGGCACAAAATGTCCAAAAGAAAGGTAAGATATGAACGTCCTACTATTAGCCACAGTTCCACCCCCAAAGCAACTCACACATGAATCATGTGTTCGATAGATATTGTTTGCATGATGCACCAAAACCATCCCACCTTTTATATCACTTGGCTCGCAGTCCTCAAGATTGGCGCCACACCTGCCCTTATCAACACCAACCTCGCAGAAAATTCCTTGTTACACTGCATCAAAGTCGCCAACTCGGCATTGTTCTTGTTTGATCCGGTCTATGAGAAACAGGTTGCCACCATTGCAGATCAGCTAGCTGAAGCAGGCATCAAATTGTACGCGTATGGTGAAGCGACTGAAACCAACGAGCTCCCGCCATTGTCGATCGCTCCCACCTTGACTCCCAGCGTTCTGGCTGGATTTTCAACGGAAGATACGGACGAAAAGCTTCTGAAAGGTATCACCAGCACGGATCCCGCCATGTTGATCTACACCAGGTGAGTATCACCCCGATGATTGTCCTTTAAAATAATCATGAGTCTCTCTAATGCATTTAATTCATGATAGTGGCACGACTGGTTTACCCAAGGTTCGTCAACTAATATGGACAAAGCGATGGACGAGGAAGAGAGAGAGAAACTGATGATGATGATGATGATGATGTCTTCGTACAGGCTGCTTTGAGTCAACATGTCCGCATCAACTGTAAGTCCCCATAGTTGCTTGCTGACAGATCGCCCAGATATTGATATGTTTTATCCATAGTTGGTGGATTAATGTATTCTGGTGTCACAGCTCTGCGTCCAGAAGATAGAGTATACTGTGTCTTGCCCCTCTATCACAGTTCAGGAAGTATGTCTGAGCAAGGGAGTCGTTTGCATTGCACGTATGAAAATATTCATTGTTACATACGTAGTTATTGTCACCACTGCTGTGGCACTTCAAGCTGGAGCCACCGTAATCTTGGGTCGCAAATTCTCTGCTAGTCGTTTCTGGGATGATTGCTACCGTTACAATGTTACTGCCTTTACAGTAAGTTGTTCATTTGCCTTTTCCCTTTCAAAGAACGGATTTTCTGACAAGCTTTTCTTTTTTTTTTACTAACAGTACATTGGTGAATTTTGCCGATATCTTCTTGCACAACCTCCTCATCCGAAAGAACGTCAACACAAGGTTCGCCTCGTTTACGGTAACGGCATGCGCCCTGATGTGTGGACCCGCTTCAGAGATAGATTCGGCATCCCAGAGATTTGTGAATTTTATGCAGCCACAGAGGCCCCTACCACCTTGTTCAACAGAAACACCGGTCCGTTTGGTGCAGGCGCTGTAGGCCATCGTGGACCGCTCTTCCGAGGTATTCGTCGTGAGCTCAAGCTCATCAAGATTGATCCTATCACAGAAGAGCCTCTTCGAGGACGTGATGGTTTCTGCGTTCCGGTATGCCTCTAATTATTTCTCTCACGATTAGTAGTAGTAGTTTACAGACAACTGATATCTACGTTTCTGGCGATTTGCAGGCACAATTTGGCGAGCAAGGCGAGCTGCTCGTCCGCATTGACGACGCCAATGCGTTAACTTTTGATGGATACTACAAGAACGAGCAAGCTACCAAGAAGAAAATCCTTAACAATGTCTTTCAGAAGGGTGACGCCTACTTCCGTAGCGGTGATTTGTTAAGACTTGACGAGGATGGCTTTTTCTTCTTTGGTGACCGTGTAGGCGATACTTTCCGCTGGAAGTCGGAGAACGTGGCCACAACCGAAGTTGCCCAGGTCATCGGTCTCTATCCAAGCATTGCAGAGGCCAATGTTTACGGTACTCTCGTTCCTAACCACGATGGTCGAGCTGGCATGGCTGCTGTCGTTGTCAAACAGGGACAAATGCTTGATTTCAAGGATCTGTATCAATACCTGCGCAAAAAACTTCCTCGATATGCCATTCCTCTCTTTATCCGCTTCGTTCCTTCCATGGAGCTCACAGGTACATTCAAGCAGCAAAAGGTTGAATTCCGAAACCAAGGCATCGACCTATCCAAGATTCCAAAGAGTGATCCTGTTTACTGGCTCAAGGGCGATACTTATGTTCCTTTCACGCCTCAAGATCTCGCAGATATTGAGGCCGGTAAAGTGAGACTATAAATGTAATTTTATAACTTTTTTCGCCTTCCTCCCCGCAACCATCATAGACCTTCTGTAAACCCTACACCAACATACAGTTTCCTTCCAAAAGAAGTAAAAAAAGAGAGATATACGTAACGTAAGCTCCCAAAATTTGCCAAATTTCAATCCTGCATCGTCGATCTGCGACCTGCTTCGTGTATTTGCTCCTTGGAAATATAGAAAAGGGGAGACAAGGTGCCACGCGTGCGAAAGAGAGAGAGAAATAACCCAAAAGTGGAGTGTGTGATATTGAAAGAAGATAAAACAGTGAGAGAGAGGATACTATCATTTTTAGCGGCGAATGGGAGGTCCCCTTCCACGGAATCCACGGCCTCTTCCTCGTGCTATGCAAAGACGCGTCATTAAATCGAACACCTTAACATGTAGCATCAATAAAATTTACCTTGCGCTCTTGCCACAGTTGCTCGTCCTCGACCCAAACCGATACCTCTGCCCTTGAGGGCACCGGGACCCACTTGCTTGAACATGGGGGCATTCTTCAACATGTCTGGAACAATGAAAAAGCGTACGCTGGATCCACGAATATACACCTGATCGAGCTGAGACACACGTCCATCGCGAGCCGTCACTGTGATTTCTTGAAGCTGCACGTTCATATTGTCCTCGGCTATAAAACCTAAGTCGCACGATCCTCGCATCTGAAAAGTCATGTCTTACCAGCTAACAGCTTTCCACGATACAGTTGACCTGTCTTGAGTTCTAGCGTAATAATATGACCTTGTGCTTCGTGAAGCAGCTTAATGGGCACGCCAATCGTCGACATATTTTGTGGAAGGGGGAAGAGGGATTCAACCAAGAGCGGCGTGTCAAGTGCTCTCGCATTATCACCTGGTGGCTGATGCCCGACATAAAAGCGGCCCCGCTTAAAAAGTCGATCTTGTAAAACCATGAGCAGCAAATTATTAACATTCGAAGGTCACAACTACCTCAGGCAACGGCTTATACTGGCGACGCTCAGTGGAAAGTATGTACGCATTGACAAGATCCGTTCCGACGATGAGAATCCGGGTATTCGAGGTATGTTTTGCAGAAATGGAGTTGTTCACTCCAGGTACAGCCTATTGACACAACCTGTAGAATATGAGGCCAACTTTTTGCGATTACTTGAACAAGTGACGAACGGATCAACAATTGAAATCAGCTATACCGGTACTTCTATACTGTACAAACCTGGATCTATCGAAGGTGGCCGAGTGGAGCATGATTGCGGCACTGAACGTAGTATCGCTTACTATCTGGAACCCATGATTGCGCTTGCACCGTTCTCGAAAAAACCATTCGCTCTTAAGCTTAAAGGCATTACGACCGATCACATTGACAATTCGGTATGAACGGCAATAAGAAGAGCGACGCAGCAAATGCAGTGGGCTGATGTACTACCGTTTGTTGCTAGGTGGATATAATACGAACAGTATTACTGCCTCAATTGGAAAAATTCGGCATTGAAGAAAATGTAGAACTCAAGATCACAAAGCGAGGTGCACCACCGTTGGGCGGTGGTGAAGTTATATTCAATTGCTGCAGCGTGCGACAATTAAAGCCGGTTCAGTTCACCGATGAAGGTCGAATTAAACGTATCCGAGGCATCGCCTATTGTACACGAGTATCACCGCAAACAGCAAACAGATTAGCAGAGTCGGCACGCTCCGTATTGAACCGATATATCCCGGATGTCTATGTATACACTGACGTTTACAAGGGCGCCGAGAGTGGAAAGTGAGTGTTGCGGCGATGCATTGTGTTGTTTTGTTTTAGGTAGCAGAAATGCTGAGCTTTTTGCATCCAGATCACCCGGATTTGCTCTGTCCTTGGTAGCAGAATCGACGACAGGAGCATTACTTTCAGCAGAGAAAGCGGCGCAACCAGGAGACGCAGCTGAAGATGTAGGACTCATGGCAGCAAAGATGTTGCTTCGAGAGATCAGCAAGGGTGGATGTGTAGATACCTCGAGCCAGTGGTTAAATCTGCTATTGATGGTACTCAGTCCAGAAGATGTAAGCAAGATACGGGTGGGGCAGCTTTCTCCATTCACGTAAGGACATGTGTTTCGTGATCCGCAGTTTCACGTCGCTCATTGTTGCACAGTATTCAGTACCTCCGTGATATCAAGTCATTCTTTGGGGTTTCATACAAGATTAAACCTGACGGCAATACCATTCTAATGACCTGTCTTGGCATCGGCTACGTAAATCATAACAAGAAAGCTACATAGACAATCCTGCATTCTACTCTACCATGCATTCTTCTTTTATCTTTTTGTATCATAGCACCCATAACAATGATATCACGTTTTGCTTTGTCCCTGTGTCACCGCTTCAGGTGCGTCACGCGCGTTGGCATTTTGGGAAAGGTTCTTTTTCCCTGCAGTTCTTCCAAGCAATATGGCACAAGAGATTCCTACACTTAAACTTTTACTGATTGGCAACTCTAATGTCGGCAAGAGTTCGCTGCTCCTACGATTTACAGACGACACTTTTCTGCCACAAGAAGAAGTATCGGCCACGATCGGTAGGACTTTTATCAGTCGTTCCTGCGAAAATAGATACTCAAGAAACGAGATCGGCCCTAGGTGTCGACTTTAAAGTGAGCATGATGAATCTCGACGGAGCAACGTATAAGCTGACAATCTGGGCAAGTTGGTTTGATATACTTTGAAACAAAGTGCATGTTGGAATAAACTCCAAGATATACAGGACACGGCAGGACAGGAACGGTTCCGAACTCTCACATCGTCATACTACCGTGGAGCACAGGGTGTTATCCTTGGTATTTGCTCGTGGATCATGAGTAGAGAGTCTTATCAAACCTAAGTCTATTCTATCTACAGTATACGATGTTAGTAATCGAGAATCGTTTGAAGCACTCAACACATGGTGGAATGAAGTCAACACATACTGCTCGAGCCCGGACGTCGTCAAGATGATTGTAGGGAATAAGGTCGACAAGGTAAATAACTGTTTTTATACGGTGCATTTCTTGTATGGTTTCCATAGAACTCACCATATGGAATTAGGAATCATCCCGAGCTGTGACATACAGAGAGGGTGCTGAGATGGCACGCAAATTGCAGACATTATTCATAGAATGCAGTGCAAAAACAAACACAGGTGTCAAGGATGTATTTGAAGAGCTGGTGAGAAAGGTAAGCGAGCTTTCTGTAGGAGAACAATACATTTAAAGGTAGGATGTTGAGTAACAAGGGTATTCTAAAGATCATAGAGATTCCCAGTTTATGGCAGAAGAAGCAAGCTCCAGCATCTACTGTTCGAGTCACTCCATCGCAGCAAGGGGGAGCAAGTCTATATGAATCTTGCAGTTGCTAAAAACCTTTTTATCTATGTATACTTATATACCCGCCTTTTATTTTATCATCTCCCAGATGAACGAAACACAAAATATCTATATCTTGACCATCAGAATTTACCTTGGAATAAACCTCGTACCCTTTTTCGTCGGATCTGCATACCATATAAGCGTTGATGCATCTGTTAATCCTGCGACAAAAACAAAAAATTTCGCTCTTCCTTGTTTGCAGTGGTCGCCAAGGTGATAGAATCAGTTCTATATAGCAACCGATAGCTAAGATGGATCCTCATCTTCCATGCGCAGATATATTTGATACAAAGTTTTCAATTTCGGTGGAAAGTAGAAAACTTTTCGACTCCAGGCGGTCCATGATCTCCATGAAAGCGCCGAAAGAATTTTTCAACAGCTTTTTTGCGGGGAAGTTGTCAAACATGAACCTTCTTTGTTTCTTCCCTTTAACTCGCCATGACGACTTCCATTACGATACCTTCCGCCTGCGATTTCCACTTGCACCTTCGGCAAGGCGAAATGATGCAAATGGTGACTCCCAAGGTCGTTGAAGGTGGCGTTTCTCTCGCTTATATCATGGCAAGTTTGTACATATAGTCGAGAGTCTTACCCAAAATTTGCTTATGGTTTCCCTTTTTTCTAGCCAAACACCGTTCCTCCCATTAAAACAACCGAGCAAGCTCTCGCATACAAAAAAGAGCTGGAGGCATTGGCTCCTCAGGTTACATTTTACATGACACTCTATCTTTCTCCCGAGTTAACCGTGGAAGAGATCCGCAAGGCTAGCAAGGCTGGTGTTGCAGGCGAGTGATCTATTGAAACTTTAAACTTCGTTCCTTGTTCTAATACACGTACATACGAAATGCAGGTGTAAAGTCGTATCCTCGTGGTGTTACTACCAACAGCGAATCTGGTATCGAATCTTACGAAATCTATTATCCTATCTTCCATGCCATGGAAGAAGAAGGCATGGTCTTGAACCTTCATGGCGAAATTCCTAGCGATAGCTCCAAGGATATCTGTGTGATGAATGCTGAAGAGCGATTTTTGCCTCAGTTGGAGAAGATACACAAGGCATTCCCCAAGCTCAAGATTGTCCTTGAACACGCCACTACCAAGGCCGCTGTCGATACAGTGAAACGATTGGGTGACACTGTCGCATGCAGTATCACTGTTCACCACCTTCAGTTGATTGTTGACGACTGGGCTGGTCAACCCCATCATTTTTGCAAACCTGTTGCAAAATATCCTCATGATCGAGAAGCTTTGCGTGAGGTTGTTGCGTCTGGTAAAGTCTGCCTGGTGTGGAGACACTACGCAATTGATAGTTAAACTAATTGATGGATACTTTGAACAGGCCATCCTCGCTTCTTTTTGGGTACTGACTCTGCTCCCCATCCGCGTCACACCAAGGAAACAGCCAAGGGCAACGCCGGTGTGTTCACAACGCCTCTCGTACTTCCGTATCTTGCAAAGATCTTCGAGGAAATGGGATGCCTTGACAAGTTAGAGAACTTTGCCTGCCACTATGGTCGTCAATTCTATGGCCTTTCTCAAAAGGAAGGATTTGAGGATCGCAAAGTTACTTTGGTGAAGGAACCAAACGTCGTCGTGCCCGAACAATACCCCGTTTCAGCCACGAATGCCGAAGCTGGCGTGGTTGTGCCATTCTTGACTGGCAAAGATTTGGGCTGGAAGATTGCTACCAACTTTTGTTAAATAGAAGAAAAAACGCATTGTACATATACTACTTTAGAGCACAATCGTCCGTTTCTTTTTAACAGGACTTCCTAATGATTCAAAATCTATCTCATCTTCATGTCCGACACTACCGTTAACTTCCTTTTCATGCTTGTAGCGCGCCATAAATGCTTCCCGATCCTGCGCAAAGCGATTGGATTCTATGCTTTTCCGTGCTGACGCCATGAACATTTCTAACTGATAAATATTGTGGCTGCATAGAAGATGTGAATTCTCTCTTTTTGCATGATAACGAAGCGGGCATCCATTGAATCAACTAACCTCATTAGCAATAAAGGACCCAACATTTCATGTGCATTGAGCAGATGATGGATATAAGCTTTGCTGTGTGGTGTAGAGCAGGTATAGCATCCACAGTTGGGATCAATAGGTTCGAAACTGTGTGCCATATTTGGATCCCACAGGTTAATCGTTTTTTCCATCGTTTCCTGGGTTGTCGTTTCCACGTCTCCAAATTTCATTGTTATCGCCCGTCCCCGTTCTGTTGCCTTGTACGCATAACTTCCATCGAAAATGTCGATACCCAATGCAATACCCTCCAGTATCCGTTCTGGGGGATCAAATGAATGTTATATAATGAGCCCAGATCAGATAAGGACTTTTGAGTATTATATACCTGGAGACGACATGCCATATGCAATTCTCGGCTTGGACTCTGGTAAATGCTCCAAAGATGTTTGAATATGCTCGGTTATAGTGTTCTTGGGTAATTCAAAAGCATTCAAAACAAAACCTAACGCATGCATTTTTGTGTTGACCCTGAAAATGGAACATCGCCGGCGATGCTTTCCACAAACATACCATCGACATCACGTTCTGCTGCTTGAGACGCCGAACGTATCCGCTCTTCCTTGTTATGGTATCCAACGACGGGTGCAAAGAGAGGGATCTTAAGCTCCTAAAACCAAAGAAAATGGTTCTAGGCACACTTTCGCATAAATGTCAATGCCAAATCCCCACCTTTGCCTTTTCAAGGCAATCATCCAGCCATTTCAGTGTCCTATCTACCGACTTCTTTATCCGCTTATTCTTGACATCCTCATCTGCCTTGATGGTGTCTGCAAGTGAAGCACAGAAATCGGGTCGGTATGCCTCCATGGCTTGCTTCCACACGTCCGTTGTCACCCGCCGCACGCCGCCGTGGGTATCCACGGCAACATACTTTTCAGTATTATTGGATACAGGCGCAAGTTTCAAGGGATCACGAACGTCGCAAAAGAGCAAGTGATCAGATAAGTTCAGATACTTGTGCAATCCGTGAGGGTATTTGAAAGAAGCAGGTTCCTTTTGTTCAACACTTCAAAAAAAATTAAGCCATGGTTGGCGCATATAAATGTTAAAGTGTCTTTTTACTTACAAATGTTCCAACGAAACTTGAATCGCCTGGATCGGCTGATCTGTCAAATTGTCAGGAACGAGGTGTGGAATAGATCCTCGAATCGTAAATGTCAAGCAAGCTGGTGTCTGGATCGCCTTGTTCTTTTGAATAAACTTTAGGCAGCCACGTCGAGCCGCTTTAGACTGCTCATGCAGAGTAAAATTGATTATTGCGTTTGACATTATACGCATAGACTCTACCGTGACAGGTGCAACGGCGAGACGAGAAAGAGAAGCACACACCAGTCTCTTGTAAAACTCGAGTCCGAGCGGCTTGTTATCCAAAAGTGTTTCGATCACAGCGTATTTGGTAACTCAAATCGAGTTATTGGCAATGATGATATGTGAGTGTTAATTTATGATATGGATGATGTGCTACTGATACTAGAATGCTGCAATGTTTGCAAATATACACAAGGAAGGGAGAGAGAGAAGAAAAATAAAACTATACAAGATCGTCGTCTCCAAGAAGCCCGTTGTCATTTCCATTCTTAGGATCTGCAGGATGTCTTATTCCAGACACATGTTCCCGAATGGGAGTCTGCGGTAAAGTACGTTGCGTAGCTTCCGATTCACTAGGTTTATACAATGGACGCATGGACCAGGTCCTGGGAGTGCTGTCAGAACTGACAGATGTGGGTGTCTTACCGTCGTGGTAACGACGACCGCGGACCATATCGGCCAGGCTTCTCCTTTTGCGCTGCTCCTCATATCGTTCTGGCTTCTTGAGAGCACGATCAAGACGACGAAAAACTTCATCGTCAATGTAGTACGATTTGAATAAAAGCTCCAACAACTGTATACGGTCCTCGACGCGCTCAAGCCGACGTGCATCATCCATGTCAGCTGGTCTCGCTCAGGCTCATCAATGTCACTCGCACTATCGTCGTCGCAGTAATCGTTGGGTATACCGTAACTCTTGATATTGAGACGAGAAAATCGTCGATGGACTGGATTGACAAGTGGCACAGGTGTATGCAGCAGATCGAATCGAGACTTTAGACCTTTGGAGATGGAACGTCGCATATCACCCACAGACCAGCGATGCACAATACCCCAGGGTGATCGTGGGCGATAACCAAACATGATGGTCTGGAAAGCGACAAAAAAGTCCATATAGACCACCGACAAAGCCAACAGCATTCAATAGCGAGTAAATCTTTTGTTCTCTGAGACGAATGATGGTGAACGAGGATGGATTGAGAAACATGACATTGACCAAATTATCCAAAAACACAATGTTGCCTCCTGGCGCCTGTTGTCGCGTTGTCGTGATAATTTCAGGTGTTGAGTTGAGCGACGGTGCAAATCCCACATAGTTCCATCCGGTATCTTGCAGATACTGATGGTACTGGAGCTGATAACTGAGTACAGAAAATGTGAATGGATCGAGGTCAAGTATGTTTGTCGTCTGGAAATCGTTGCCATCATTGTTGAGCCAGTCTTGCATCTGTACGCTGTCCAAGTATTGATCCGTAGCATTGAAATAATAGACACGGTTCGGATCTTTTCCGGGAGGATAGACGGCAATGTGAACAAGGCCTGTTTGGTTGGTACTGGCGAACATGTTAAACTGAACTTTGGTTCCATTGTTGGTCGCTGGATCGCCGTTTTCTCCCAGTTTAAAGTCGGAATCCGGCATAAACAAGAAACAAGTGATTTGACCGAGGTTGGCGATAAAGTAAGGAGCATGAGTTGATAAGTCGAGCTGATGAATGTAGCTGTTGCACTGGACACCTCCATCTGTCTGGCAACCAATGGTCGGTAGAGAAGCGGCACCAGCCTCAGCAAAGCCAGTGTAGCCATTGAAGCAGAAGCGCACATCTAGAATATTGTAGTAATAAGATGGTGATGAGCTACATAAATATCGGCTTACTATGTATCCGCCATTCCTTTTTCTTACCTGGCACCGCAAGCAATCCATCTGCGGCAGGTTCGGTTACAGAATACGTTGCCTTTGGACTATTGATGACTTGCACAATGACGAATGCGAAGAAAAGGAAAAATAAGGTTGCCAAAATAAGCTTGCATACGAGTCGAGCTGTCTCTGCCCATAATGGTTCACCCGATCTAGAACAATGGAATTAGCCTTTTTTCTTCAAATGCATGTCATAGAGAGGACCCACCGTGGTTTCCAGAAGTCATAGTGAAGACGCATGATCCGTCGCCGCAGCCCACGCCTGAATCGCCATAAAAGAAATAGAATTAAAATAGCAGCAATTACACAGACAATGACGATCGCTGCAATGACGCCACGGTTGACGGCTGCAGGCACTTGTTCGGGCTCATTTGAGAGGGCGCCTGTGGTCACATTCGCAACCCAATTGACGGTAGATAGATCATTTGATGGAGGTACTTGAAGGACGTTAATATCGTTGTAGTACAGATTGCCCGCACCGCCTTTGCAAATATACAGAAACAAGAGTTGGCGAAATACAGTTAAGGTGAAAAGGCCTAGCCCGATCGGGAAATAGAATAACACATACCATATGCAAAGATGATGTATTGGTCGCTTATAAGACCAGCGCTTGCAAAGGATCGCAAACGTGGCGGCGAACCTAGGATAGTTGGCAACGTCCACTGCCAAGTGCTCGTATCTAGGATATCGACTCTGTTTCGGAAGCGGCGGCTCCATGGTGGTCCTCCATCATCACCTGCAAAAAAGAAATGGTCTTTTGGTCCGGGCCTGTGAGTATTTGTCAGTGGATGAGTGCACGCTCCTCGGGATCATGTAAACAACAACAATGTAACATTACCGAGCACTGCGCTTCCATCTTGTCTTGACGACACTTGGTCTCCATCATTCAAACTCATCACATTCCAGGCGTCTGTCGCAGTATCATATAATAAACCTTGATTTCCGGGCATATATACATAACCGCCATTTTGCTCGTCGGCTGTGGATCCAAACACGTACAATATTTGTCCATTTCTAGCAGATAAACCAGTGAGTAATACACTTCTGTGTATGGATTAACAAAGATACGGCTAAACTTACGGAAAGGCGATCGCATTGTGCCCATACAATGTAGGCTGGCCAGGCGCAGTAAGATTGACAAACTGGCCTGTGGCTGGATTGTACGACCAAAAGTCATTGTACGCTGTCTGCGTCTGTGGAAGCGGACCTGCTCCTCCGTAAATATAAATGAGACCATTGGACGCCAACGTTGCTGTAAAGAACATTCGACTTGACGGAACGGCTGTGCCATTGATCGGCGCTGGAGTCCAAGCGCGCGTGCTAAAACGGAACTGATACACTAGTATTTCGGATCCATTGGCGGCAGGTGGCCAAGAACTTCCACCGAAAAGTAGCACAGTGTCGTTATCTGGAAGCAGAACAGCCTGGCTGTAAGCGACAGAGGGTCCTGCCTGGTTTACTCGGACAGGATTATAAATTATACTGCCATCGCTCGCAAACGCGACAGACACGAAATCCTGCGTTGCATTGATTCCTCTTTCCTCGCCGCCGTAGGTGTAGAGTGTATGGTTGAGTACAAAGGTAGCTGAGCCTAGTCGATATGGCAATTGTTGGGTAAGGGCTGAGCTCATCGGGTACGTTCCGAGCACACCGTGTATCCAACATATCCATAATGTCAGCATCAAGAATGTAATTCTTGGTAGTTGAAAACATGATGGGAAGGGGCTAAAGGATCAAGTGAGGAGAAAAAGACAAAGAGACAGAAGAAAGGACGACCGAGATTTCGTTTCGAAATAGAGCTATGCCAAATTCCATACAGAAAAAGAGGCATTCCGGGTTACCAGTAGATCATTCGCTATGCAAAAATAGGAATAGTCTATGGTCATGTGCACTGAGAACAAGCCGAGAGAAGAATGCGCTGACCAGGTTTCCGCAAGTGTTGCTATTTTCTTCATTGCATTTGAGTTTAAAGCAAGTTTGGAAATGTCGTCAAGAATATCTTTTCTTTTTTTTCATCTACACTTTTAATATTATGAATGATACAACGAAGTGATTGACCGTTATCATAGCACAAAATCCGAGCTTAAGTACAGTAGTAGCAAAGAGCGCCGTGGAGATGGTATATTTGTATGCAGATCCAGAGTGTTGTAAGGTCACCTTGACTGTCTGCTATTCCTTGTACGCGTCGTCGTCGATCTTTATAATAAAAGATGTCACTTGCTTTACGGAACCGGTATGCCATAAATTTATAATTAGTAAGTCTGGCACCTCTTTTTACTTTTGAAAGAATGTTCTTTCATCTCCTCGAAGTTTTCATGATGGTCTAGAAACATAAGCGATTACTGTCTTCATTTATAGTTCTCATCACTGAACAACCACATCAACAGCGAAGCAACTGCACGCTACATGCGACATCGTCGGCTATAAGAAGGCAAAGCGTGAGACAAAAAGATCTAAATATATATATCACAGGTTCAGCAGATCTCTCAAAACTTATGCTGTTTATTAATAATTGTGGTCCCATTGGGCATATATTGATGATGCTTACTGAAATCCTTGGTTAATATGGCAACAAGATCTATATAGTCATCACGTAACAACTGCTCAACATTTTTTTTACTTGCCATTTGGCATGAAATAAGAGAAATCTTGTGAGAACAAACATGTCAAAAGTAGAAAACAGATAAAGCCATTCATTCATTCATTCATTTAGACAATATATGTACATAGGTACTCTAGTTTAAAGGAAAGAAGGAAAACAGAAAGGAAAACAAACAAGTACAAAAAAGCAGATTATACTCCATTTAAGACTGGCTAGGTGCGTTGCCACTGAGGACCTGAGAAGCATGGTTTGTCTATAATAATAAAGATGAGAGAGTTAGTAAAACAATGTTGCGGAAACCAAAACAGCTTTGTCATCCTAGTCGAACCTGAACAGAAGAGAAGCGGCGCATCTCGTTAGGGTCCATGGACAACTTCTTGTTGAGACCAAGTAAACGACGACCGAAGTTTCTAGGACGCTCCAAGGCGCGCAAGGATCGGGTACGGTTGGCATAGTAGCGGGCTGAAGCAGATCCAGAAACGACAGAAGATCGGCGCGAACGATGTGCACCAGAGCCGCCAGCGTGCGAGGGAGCAGTGACCTTTGGACGGAAGAGCCGCTGCATACCAAACTTGACAAGGTCGAGAGGAGGGAACCAGACAAAGTTCCAGACCCAAACAATACCAGCCCAGTTCCAACCACAGCCTTGAATGTTGGTGAAACCCCAATTGGCATAAACAGCAATGCATGTCGCGACGATCTGAGCGACCACAAACGCACACATAAGAAGCACCGAAGGACGTTCCATAAAGAAGAAGCCATGTGAACGGGTCACAAAGATGAGACCTTGAGAGATGGATGCAACTTGGAGGTAAATAATAGAGTGCAGCACAGGATCGTTGACATCCTCAAATGCCGTGACACCAAAGCGGCTCTGGAAGAAGTCTGTCTTAAAGGCAACAGCAAGGAAAGCAATGGTGGATGCAGCGAGGTAGAGACCATAGACAATAGCGTAGGAGAAAATCTCAAAAAGGTTCCAGCTATCTGGGAACGGTGATGGTCGCACACGATCCTTGGAGATGGTCATGATAGTACCGTCGTTGATAACAGCAATGATCAAGACCAGGAATGGTGGGAAGTCAAACTTGAAGGCAAAGCACATGATGGAGAAGCCAACTACGATACGGATAGTCACAGAGCATGTGTAGATTGAGTAGTTGCGCATACGCTGGAAGATACGGCGAGAATGGATCAAGGCCTCGATTATGACAGACAGACCAGGTTCTGTCAGGACGATATCGGCAGCAGAACGAGCAGCATCGGAGGCATCTGCAACGGCAACACCCACGTTGGACTTGGATAGTGCAGGTGCATCGTTGACACCATCACCAGTCATTGCAGTCATGTGACCCATGGCCTGCAAGCGCTCCACGATCTCGTACTTGTGTTCAGGATACACGCCAGCAAAACCATCAGCTTGCAGCACCATCTCATCAATGCTGGAGTAGCCAGATCCAGGTGGGGGACCTTCCTTGAGAGCCTTTGAGAGGAACATATTGTCACCCATACCGAGACGACGGCCAGTTTCCTTGGCAATGGCAAGTTGGTCACCTGTAATCATCTTGACTTGGACACCGAGAGCAATAGCACGATCGATAGTCTCCTTGGTATCAGAGCGGGGAGGATCATAGATGGGCAAGAGACCAATGAGACGGAAACCAAGACCTTCACCTTCAGGATCGCCGCTGGGCACTTCGTCGACGGCAACAGCCAAGGAACGCAAACCACGGCGGGCAAACTCATCGACGTCGTCTTCGAGCTGCTTGATTTGCTCCTCGGTCTTGTCACGTGTGCAAAGGTCCATAATGAAGGCAGACATGCCCTTAGTAGCACGGAGGACTTTGCCATCAGATGTACGCCTGTAGGTGATTTCTGTACGCTTGACGGTAGGGTTGAAGGGCTTAAAGTCGAGCTCCTCGATGCCTTCACGTGCCAGCTTGGGTTCGGGCAAGGAGTTGACAATGCAAAAATCGATGGCATCTTGATTTTCAGTGCGGGAAGCATAAGCAGAAATCAAAAGAACGTCATCGATGCTATATTCGGCATAGGTCTTGACGGTGGGTTTGTCGACAATAAGTTTGTTCAACGTGAGAGTACCAGTCTTGTCAGAGCAAAGAATGGTCACAGCGGCCATTTCTTCAATGGCAGTGATTCTCGTGACAATCGCCTTGTGCTCAGCGAGCTGCTTAGCACCGATGGCCAGTGTAACGGACAAGACGGTAGGCATGGCAATAGGGATACCACCAATGAGCAAGACCAAGAGATTGTCGATACCACGACGGTAATTGTACCGGAAGCCAGCGTACATGACGAGGATTTCTGCCACCAAAAAGATACCAATACTGCACAGGCAAAAATTACCAATCTTGGCGAGGATGGATTGCAAGTGGCCCATATCATCGCCGGCTTCGCCCACAAGCTTGGCCGCACGTCCAAAGAAGGTATTGAGACCGGTACCGATGACGACGGCCTCAGCCTCACCTTGCTTGACGGTGGAACCAGAAAAGACTTCATCGCCTGCGTCCTTGCCAACAGGCAGCGATTCACCAGTAAGAGCAGCCTGATCAATGGAGACTGCACCATGGGCAGTAATTAGACGACTGTCTGCGGGAACAACGTCTCCGAGCTTGATGCTAATCACATCACCGGGTACAAGGTTTGCGGCTTCCATGGTCTTCCATTCACCGTTGCGCTTGACTTTGCATTCAGGCGCGAGAGCATCCATAAGGGCCTTGACGGCATTGCCAGCTTGACGTTCTTCAAGGAAGCCAATGACAGAGTTTGCGACCAAAAGCAAGACGATACCAACAAAGTCAGGCCAGTCTGGAGGGCGATTCTCACCGTTTGAGAGAGCGATGGCAACAATAGCAGCCGCCTCCATGACCCACGAAAGAGGGTTCCACATGAAGCCAAGGAACTGGAGGATAGGATTGATTTCCTTTTGCTCGATCTTGTTATAGCCAAACTTTTCGATACGAGCTGCGGCTTCTTCCTCAGTCAGACCCTCTGTGCTTGTCCTGTGAACGGGACGTTAGAAAACAGAAGAGAAAAACAACATGTGGCAGAAATAATGTAAACAAACAAGACACAAGTATACTTACTGTAGAAGAGTAAAGACATCACCAGGTTCCATAGTCGACATGTCATACTTATCCTTGTCATAGAGCTCCTCGACAGTCAAGCTTCTCATGTCCGGAAGACCGTTGGTGTGGTTGGTCGTCGTCGTCTTTTCCTCTTTGACTTGTTTGCTTTCGACAGGATTTTCCTCAGTAACAACCTCCACTGTTTCTGCAGCGGGAGGCTGCTTCTCCGCATTTGGATCGTCTGATGCCATTTATGCGTTTCGGTGCAAGTTAAGGATACAGAGTAAGGCGGGGTTCGCACACTGGGAAGAACACCGTTGTTGAAATTTAATATATAGAGGTTTTTGTAAAAAGAGATAGAAGAAAGGAGAAAGAAAATAGCAGAACAAGAGAAGAGATAAACTGATTTTTTTTCAACAGTGTTTAAATATCATAGTGTATGGGAAAATTCGCGCACTCGACGAAAAACTTTTCCCAGCAGGGCAGCCAATCCTTTCAGACCGCAAACAACAGTACACATGTCCAACTCGATGCCTCGATCCTCTAAGGGGAGTATGAAGGTTACACTCGTTTTGCAATAATCACCCATATATAGGTAAAATATGAAGGTCGCTGTACGAGTTCAATGAAAGCGATGATGCCGCGATATCCTCCTTTAGGCAACTGGGATCACACAAACTGACCGTTAAGGGATGGATTGCCAAGCAAAGCGTTCCCATCACAGATGTTCCCGATGCATTCGCTTCTGCAAGATGATTTACAGTCAAAGATCAAGTTCTTTTTATTAATAGATGATACAGTTGGAAAGGGGTACAAGATTGATGAATGTAAAAGCCCGAAAACC
>KK100073.1:788-21351 GCA_000611695.1 Rhizomucor miehei CAU432
ACACGCGTACCTTACTACGATTACTCAGCCAATCAATCCACATGTATTCATAGAACCTGGAGCTCCCTGCTGCCAATTGAAGCTAATGGATAAACAGGCAGGCCGGTCCAATCATGTCGCTAAACAGGAATAATAGACCCACCGAGTTTATTAGCCAATGACGTTCTACTGCAAGTTAGCACATTACAGCACGCTTATAGTGGAGGTTTCCCGCAGTGTTAAGTTGAGTAGCAAGCACTGATACCACGAAGTGAATTTGGAAGCAGGGAGCAAACGCACGCAGCTAAGAGGCAAAGGGAAGATGCTTTATTGGCTGTAGTACGAGGTGGATATATATACGGAACAAGTTGGTGAAGGTTCTAGCAACTTAGTTGCCATCTATGGTGGTCTGAGCATCATTAGCAGGACGTCTCCGCGGAGGGATCGTCGGCTTAAAGCGACGCCTAGGGACATATGCTCCGCTAGGTGCGCTGGGTTGCTGGATTCCTTGGTCTGTGGACGGGACGACACGTTTAGTCGGGGTGGTCAGCGGCGGCAATCCCGCCAATGGAGATTCAGGCCGAAGATCCCTCCAAGGCAAAGGAAACTTCCTGAAGCTACCAAAAATAGCACATAGACCTACACTACCTCGAACTCTCTAGAAACCTCATATCGTGTGTAAGTACCTTCCCAACTCCATCAATAAACGACATCTTCCCTCTCTTCTGTCTGTCTATCTACATGGTTACTCTGTGTGGCAGCTCTCATCATCTACTGTCTCTCTTCCTGCCTTTATACCTCTTCGTGGTCTTCTATCCGAGATTCCCTGTGTGCTCTTGGTCCTTCTACACTACAACATCTGGTAGCTGAGGATGAACAGCAACAGCTATATTGACGAGGACATTGAACTGTCCGATGGCATTCAACAAGGTTCCAATATCGAAATACTCCAAGCTCTGCAAAACATCTTGGCCAACCATCAAGGCACCAGCGTCGGGCAAAAGCCTCGGGAGTGCGAGCCTGACTTCTACTCGGGCGAGCGTTCGGCGGAGGCAGTTGACTCCTGGTTATCCGCAGTGGGGTGCTACCTCCAGTATTATGGCGCAGCACCTGATCAGTGGGTTCCGTACGCAATTACTCTACTACGTGGACAGGCCGACATTTGGTGGCGACGACTAGAGGCGTCTGGCGAAGCGAAGAAGTTGCGCACGTGGGAATCTTTCACCGAAGCTGTCAACAAGGAATTTCGCCCCATAAGAGCAACCCAACTTGCGCGCGATCGTTTAGCTGAACTGAAGCAAACCGGGTCGGTGGAAGAGCATGTCCGTGAATTTCGACCTCTCCAACTTCTAATCCCGGGTATGACCGATGAAGAAGCTCTGGACCGTTTTGTCCGAGGTCTCAAACCTCATATTCGTAACGAAGTCCGTTCGCGCTTTCCTACAAGACTCTCTGATGCCGAGTCGCTGGCACTGACTTACAAAACCATGCAGCAAGACGAAGGAACTTGGGTTGCTACTTCCTCTCCCTCAACGGTTCCTACGGTAGCGGATGCCCGCAACGACTCTATGGATTTAGACGTTATCAAACTCCTCCTCAATGCCCTCGGTGGCCGGCTGAGACAACAAGGTCATGGTTCCAACAATCAAGGCGGCAAGCCTCGGTTCCGGGAACGTATCTGCTACAATTGTCGCGGAATCGGTCACATTAGCAGGGAATGTCCCAGTCCCAAGCGTGGCAACTCTTCTGGCTCAAACTCGGGAAAGGGACAAGCGCGCTTGATGTGAGGGAGGATCAGGCGCGCAACACCCAAGCCAACTCCCTGGATGTTTCTCAAGATCTGATAGATCTCCCGGATCCTGTCGAAAGCAAAGCAAGTGAAGATGAGCAGCAACCGGAACCCCTAGAAACTAGTCTCCCTGTTAGAGACCAAATCAATTCAATAAAGCAGACCACTCTTCCACTGTACGAGTTGTTCCTATCCGATGGCCCCTCCTTACGCACACTACTCGATACCGGCGCAAGTTCGTCCTATGTTTCGCCACGCATGATCTCACATCTGGCGAAGAAAACCGTCAGAGGAAGGGAAGTGGAAACTGCTGGGGGCCACACGACTGCTATCAAGGAAATGACTCCACTCAATCTTTTTACGCGCTCTGGCCACCACCTGCCACCAATCAATGTCTACCTGTTCGAGACTAAATTCGATCTTATACTCGGCCTGGACTGGTTCAAAATGGTTAAGACCGGAGCCTGTGGATTGGGAATTCGATGTATGGACACTCAAACTGGGTGACGGTGTCGATACCTTACGACCAGTACAGGAGTGGAAGGTCCCAGAAATCTCCTACTTCCTTTCGGCACAGGAAATGCAGCGCTTACAACACAAGCACCAAGTCGAAGCCATCTACACCGTTCATTTCAAGGCCAATGGTGATTGCTACGAACATTCGGGCGCTGACGACATCCTACGACAGTTTGATGATGTGTTCAAGGACAACTTGCCAGGCCTGTCCCCTACCCCCCGAACAGGATGTCTGTAGAATTGGTTGAGGCAGTTGATATGAGAGAAAAGGGACGATAAGTCTGTGAGACGTAAAATATATTCAGAAGATTGAATCTCTGTGTCTTGAACTACTAATCTCGCACTACGCCTATTTATACTCTAGCTGACTCTAGCTGTCGGGAAGTACGAGAAGACGGAGTATAAACGGCTTAACCATCACTGACTTAGTGGATTGGTATTGTCTCAGATCTGTTAAGTATAGCTCATTGTCGTAGATTATAGTGGATTGTCTCAGTTCTGCTATAGAAGTTGTAGTACAGCAATCAGGGTACCTTCTAGAGTCAGCAGGATGGCAACCGAGGTACGCATTCAGCAGTAAGGATGCTTAAAATACGACAATGTCGAACACGTCATTGACACCGGTGATGCAGAACCAATTAGCAAGGCACCATTCAAGATGAGCCCAAGGGAGTCGGATGAACTCAGGAAGCAGCTTAAGGAGCTGCTAGACCTTGGACTCATTCGCCCCAGCTCTTCGCCGTTGGGTGCACCAGTATTGTTTGTAAAAAAGAAAGATGGCTCAATGAGGCTCTGTATCGACTACCGAGTCTATAAACGCTATTACACGCAGGAATACTCACCCATTGCCACGAATAGATGAGTGTTTGGAACGCCTGGGCGGTGCTCGGTACTTCTCTTAACGTCATTGGCTAATAAACTCGGTGGGTCTATTATTCCTGTTTAGCGACATGATTGGACCGGCCTGCCTGTTTATCCATTAGCTTCAATTGGCAGCAGGGAGCTCCAGGTTCTATGAATACATGTGGATTGATTGGCTGAGTAATCGTAGTAAGGTACGCGTGTGTATATATTATTTGTAGGAATACAACGTTTTATTCAAATAAACATATGCATGACAACTCGAGTCTACATTTTTCCAACGCTTGTTGCCATGATACTTGCAGTAACCACGGTGTTTCGTTGGACAAACTTGATAAGCTTGATGAACTTGATGAAGACCTTCCGCTGTTCTAGACATCGAGCAAATTGGAAGTAGTATTTGAGCCCGGGCTTGCACATGCTTGCCTTCAAGTATTTCAGTGCTTGAGCTTGGATAAACTTGCAAAGAGAAAAGATCTAAAAAGGTAGAAAGTTAATGAAGTTGGTCAATGTGAAGAATAATTTGTAGTCATACCTTTGCAAAGAGAAGCCATCAACATCAAATCTGGATACCACCAGGTTCGGATCGGTGTTAGCAGCAAATCACATTGCTATAGTTTATCCATATATCAGTGTTAAAGAATCATTATTTCTTATCCCAGATGGTCATTTCTTGTCCCTGATGCTTTTGATCTTTGAACTTCCTTATTTGTATAATCGTTACAAATGTTCTACATCTGTTCTACAATGGACTTACATTTGTTCTATAATTGTTCTACAACTGTAATGCATAGACATGTCAGCAAAGATGATCCCCATTTCAAGCAGCTGCAATCCAGGAGGTTCAAGGTAGCCAACGAGAACCTGAACCTAAGGACTTTAGGCAGATTACCAGTTGAAATCATTGATTATCTTATGCTCAACCTTTTGTCTGTAAAATATCGAAAATCCGCTGTGCTCAAACATGTAAAGCATGGAGGCGATCACAAGATCACAAATCACAATTTACTCTTGAACTTTTATCTTACAAAGGTTTCTCACTCTTATCGAACCAACTTTGCTTTGACTATTATCCATATCGGCCTGATCTCACCGATACTACACAACTTTATTCACCAATTGACAACTTTACTTTTTTCGATTTACACAACCTCGTCGTGATCGAGAAGGAAACCATCAGTACCTGCTGGCGCTTGGAGCTTGCTTGGATATCATCTTGCCTTTGCAATACCTTTTCTTCGCTGGAGGACTTCTAGCGTTCTTTGCGTTTCTGAAGATGTTTCTGACCTTGTCTTGAATAAACTCAGCATCCCATTTTTGCTCCTGACACTTGGAGCGCGAGAAAGCATGGCTGGAAAACTCTATCGAGATCTCTCGGCTGTGGTCGCTTGTGAACCTTTCATGAAGCCGCCATGACTTCTTCACGCTGATTCTGTGGTATCTCTCCCGCAGAAGATTGTATGTTAGAGACAGAAATCGAATCAGTATAAACGATGTGGTGCGTATCCGGAAACTACTTACAAACAAGAAATGGCCTCTTCCTCGTCTGCGTGAAGTGTTTCCCTTGACGAATGCTTCAAGCTCATTCACTTTTCCGCGCAGCTCACAATGGTGCCATCCTGCGAAGGTGCACAGCCTGTCGTGGGTGTAGGTGTAGGTGTAATATAGATGTAGAAAGACTGCGAACACAAATTGTACAGGTCAGGGTAAGAGAAAGAAGGTTGCGAGGGTGTATCGCTCATTTTGAGAAACGGAAAAGAAAGCAAAGGAACTTTGTCATTTATTTCAATTACTTCTTTTATATCTACACGCGTCTACGAGCTGGGATCGTGATAAGATCTTGACTGCTTACCTTGCAGTGATTTGAGTGGTGGATTGACGCAAGTTCGCGTTCAGCTTTTTAGCTCTGGTCATCTGGTTTAAGATTAGCTTGCTCGTATTTTGTGATTGGTGTCTTGATAGCTTGACAGTTTCCTTGGCAGACATTTGCGTCATACACTTTGTCATGAGGTAAAGGTTAACTTGCGTGAATTCTGCGATCCGTGTACTGGTAGCTTGGCATAGTTACTTGACAGGAGGTTGGCGGAATATTGCGTCATAGACATTTGACAGATTTTCAGGTACGCTCCATCATTGTTAAAAATAGGCGAGGCTCCATGGACGGGTGTGGATCCGATATCCCGCATAGTTCGAAAAGATGACATATGCGACTTGATGACACTCTAAGTACAATCCTTGGCATCTTCCTCGAGAAAGAGATATATAAGCATCACAGAATTCAAGTACGAAGTTTGATATTTTGTTTTTTCCCTTCTTTCTGTCAGCCATGGACTCCAACACCGCCAACGTCGGTTCTATTGTTACGCCCCGATTGAACGACAATGCTTTCTTGCAGTGTCGATGCGCTTACTGTAGTTTATAGATCCTACAGGCTATAAGGAGGTCAAGCTTAAAACTCTGTTCTATCATCGCCAAAAATATAGCGAGCTTTCAGATACAGCTTAAATAGCTTCATATCATTTAAAACTTTTGCATTTATCTCGTAGCGACGTAGATGCTCAAGAAACGGTATCCAACGCTGCTTCTATTGATGATAATCAAGAGCCTGCTCACGATGTTCAAGAAATTGGCAATGGCTACGACAGTGGTAAGCTCATGAGTTTACGAGAATTGCTATGCTAGAACATACTTACACGTTCATGTTTCAAGATCGTACAACAAATACCAGCGATCAAGAAGACGAAGTGAATACAGATTCGAGTCATTGCCAGATCTTGCCAGCTGGCAGGAGAGCGGCAATGAAGAGCCAGAACCAGAACCTGCACAATCGAAGACTGGGTGTTACCTGACAATGACGGTAAGAGTTTATATAAGATGTATCCATCTGACTAGGGGCCGTCAAATTATACGTATCCAGTTATCCGATCCGAACCTTATCCAGAAATCTCGGATATGGATAATCCGTATCCGGGAACCAGATGACGGTTGGGTATCCTATCCGACTTTTCCGGCTACATAAAAGGAAGTTTTATATACTGGATAAGGAGTGAGGAGCATTCTCCGACGGTTACGGATAGAGCCTCCATCTGATCCGGTTGAAGTCGGATAGGATACTGATAGACCCCTTATCCCATCCTATCCGGGATTTGACGATCCCTACACTGTCTCACGTCCCAGCTAGGAAGTCCCACTTGGACAACTGGGATTGTTTTGTCCCCAAGTTCGAGCCTTACGAAGATAGAAGGTAGTAAAGTGTTGTTTATTCTATCTTTTTTGCAAGGTATTTATACCCTTTGCAACGACCAAAAATAAAGAGGATATTGCATATAATAAGGAAGTAACAGGATATCAAGTACAATAAGGAAATGTGGGGCTATCAGGCACAAAAAAGGAATGGAGGATGTCCAACACAAAAAGGAAATGGTTTCACCAACAACTGCCAAGACCGCTTCAGATCTGATTGGTATCGGAAACAGGGCACGACATGTGTGTCGGTTGTCGTGCACGGACTCTATCCCATTTCCTTTTTATACTTGTCGCCGTTCCTTCTTACGCTTCTTTACCTTTTTGATTTCATTTCCCTACACATTTATCTTTGAAAATTCATATTCCTTCCTTTATTGTCATGTATCCGAACAGGATAAATGTCGAGCATTCTCAAGAAATAAAACGATACCTAACTGCCTCCTCTTATCTTCGTGGTTCTTTTCCTGTGCGAATTCGTAACGCCAAAACAAAAAGGTTACGACACGAGTCTGTCCTAACGTTCTCTGTTTTGCGGGCGGAACCCATACAGAAAGAAGCACAAAGCCAAGAAAGAAAAACGATAGAAAATTATTCGTTTTATTCTTCTGTATCATGGATATTTGTATTGTTCGGACACAGGACAATAAAGGGAAGATGTGACTTAGAGCCCACAAAGGAGAGACCGCAAAGTATAAGTACATATTTTATTTTTGAGAAATACAGGGTATTGCAACAGTGTGTGAGGTCTGTTCCTGCCTCGCCCAGAGAACATTCCTTTTCCGCTCCCTTCCCTTTCATGTCGTTCAATCTCTACTTTTGGTCTATATATCATTATGCCTCGTTACACTCCCTTGTCATTTTCATCAATGCAGACATTGTCCTATCTCCTATGTTTATGCATTTAGGTTCGCTACGCCCGATTTCCTTTGTTTTTGGGCCATTGCAGATACTGCTGGGTACTGCTGGGTACTGCTGTATCCATTCATGCTTACGCGACCCACTGTATGCTCACTAGGGATCGTGAAATCTAGGGTGCCGAATCTGCTCAGATTTTCTCTGGTTCTGAAAACGAGGACCAGAACCAGAGAGCTGGAAACCAACTGGCAATATGCTGCTTTGGTGCTGCAATGATATGCTAGTAGCTAGTAGGACTCGGAGCATATCATTATTTATGTCGAGCAGTATTTGTTTTATCTGTATACTCCTTGGTTTTATGGCCATATTTCGAGACACGTGCTACTGCTTGTGTGGCACCGCGTCGATATTGCCGCACCGACGTTGGAACCTTAAATACCGGTATCGCTTACTTGCCAAATGGGTTTAGCTCGTTCAAGGTGTATAGTGGCTACGGTTTGCAGGAGTTTGCGTAGTATGGTACTTTCATCGACACGATAAGTTGATGTTCCTATTTGATGTTTGCTGTTCACGCAGCTTTGTCTTCATGTAACAGCCGACATCAAACCGGAAAGTCTTGGTCCGGAGCGCTTGAAAGGAAGTTTTGAAAATGTGGCAGCGACAGCATGCAACGGTTTTTTGCATGATCTCCCTTATTATATTTGTATAATCAATATCGTTGATTTCGAATTCAAAAAAGTTTTTGAAGAGTAACGTATCCCTGCCACGTAGGAGCTGGCGTGGTATTTACGGTATTCAAGTTCGTCTGATGTATACTCATGCAGGGAGAGCTTTGAAAGCAAATGCACTTCCGTATTTTCCGCTCAGGCGAATTTGACAACCCTTTACGATCATGACTCACAGAAAAAAGACAACGCCCATGGAGGTCCTCGCGAGCAAAAAGCGCATCAACATTTGCGCTCCCATGGTACGTTACAGTAAACTCCCATTCCGAGAACTAGTGCGCAAGTGTGTATTGGAAATATGCCATCGTTCTGTGCTTACGACTGACGGTGATCGGTTGCTAGGTACAATGTTGACATTTGTTACACTCCAATGATCCTCGCTGATGTCTTTAAAAACTCGGATTATGCTCGGCATTCAGACTTTTCAACCAATGCAGCTGACGATCCGGTGGTTGTGCAGTTTGCGGCTAACAACGGTGTAGACTTGGCTGACGCTGCCGAATTAGTAGCACCCTACGCTGGCGGCATAGGTGTGTTGTGATGTAAAGTGTTGAGGAACAACATGTGAACTTACACGTGGTAGACATCAACTGCGGATGCCCTCAAAAGTGGGCGATCCAGGAGAAGATCGGCTCACATCTCATGTCTGATCCGGAAACCGTTCGGGATATGATCCGAACTGTCAAAGGGCGTGTGAATATTCCTTGTAGTATCAAGATTCGAGTCCATCCAGACTTAAGGTATGGCGGGCTAAATTTGATGGTAATAGAGGTATTGTATAGGCTAAAACGGAGAGTTTACTGCAGGGAAACATACGAATTTGTTAAACGAGCAGAATCTGTCGGCGTGGATTTTCTAACTGTGCATGGTCGTACACGGCGGCAAAAGTCTACAGAGCCAGTAAATTTCGAAGGGATCAAACTCGTGAAAGAATCCATTTCTGTGCCGGTCATAGCAAATGGTAGTATATTTTCTCTACAAGATGCTGAGGAAATGTATGAAAAAACGGGTGTAGATGGTACGATATTGTGAAAGGAATAAGTCGGCAACACATTTTTAATAATTTGTCAATTTTAGGCGTCATGTCAGCTAGAGGATTGCTACAAAATCCTGCATTCTTCGCTGGATATGATTACACACCTTGGGAATGCGTACAGGTACGAATGAGTATGACGATAAAAATATGATGGCATTTTCCTCAATCTTTTTTTAGGACTATGTACGCTTAGGTCTCGGATACGGTACTAACTTTTTCATTTTCCATCATCACTTGATGTACATGCTCGAAGATTTAATGAGCAATGCCGAGCGGAAGACGTTTAATACCTTATCCACCGTACCAGCAATCTTGGATCATCTGGAATCGTATTGGGGTTTAGATGTGAGCAGACTTGTTTAACTATGTCACATTTAAGGAGGATAGATGAAAAATGTACAACGCTATATCTTGTATTATAACATCTATAATAACCATGCTTTACAGTTTCTTTGAAGTAACATCAACCACACGATCGGCAATTGTTTGAAAGTTTGCAAATAGATTTGATTTCTGGAAAGATTTCGCATAGGAGCCTTCTCCATCGGTTTCGACCATCGTGGTAAAGCTCGGATCAATAGGTATCCGACCAAGGTATTCAATCTGGAACTCTTTAGCCATAGCCTCACCACCACCAGAAGCAAAGATATTTGTACATTCCTAATAATGGGGTTGAGATAGGTGTCAACAAATATACAAAGTACCCTGACTTACCGAGCAATGTGGACATACGAAACCGCTCATGTTTTCTACAACACCAATGACCGGTAATTTGACTTTTCGACAGAAAGATAACTCCTTTCGAACATCAGCGATAGCTACTCCTTGAGGTGTAGTGACTACGACTGCACCGTCGGGTTGATATTCCTTTAGATTTTCAACTATTGAAATGTGTTCATCGGACGTTCCGGGTGGAGTGTCAATCAAGAGGTAATCTAAATCGCCCCAGCATACATCTTGCAGGAACTGCTTGATCATGGCTGTAGCATAGTTAACAAGACTGATCTAAATAAGACCCATTGCTAAATTCTCCAAAACTCGCCTGTCTTCTTGGGACCTCTCCATACTACAGAGTCATTCTTGTTTGCCAGCAAAAATCCAATCGACATACATGCTAACTTCTTTTCTTCGTCAGCATACACAGGAACCCAGCTATAGAGTGCTTTTGAGTTAAAACGCACAATAGCAGTTGTTCATATGGTGTTTACAATTACCCTTGAGACGCCTGGTGTACTTGGCGACCGTCGAGGCCAAGCATACGAGGTATGCTTGGACCTGTCAGATCAATATCGAGCACTCCAACTTTGAATCCTTTATGCATGAGACTGAGAGCAAGCTGCGTCGTAACTGACGATTTGCCTACACCGCCCTTCCCTGATAGTACAAGCACAATGTGTTTGATGTTTGAGAGATTGGTTGCAAGAGTGGTGTCTGCCATTGTAGATAAGGAAAAGAAGTGGCCAGCTGAGTAAGCGATCTGTACTAGCAGATGTTTGCTTTGAAGTGCCGCATATGCATATCGTCTCATATTATCTACGTCTGCTGCGGCAAACTTTGGATTGTATACATGGATTGTGTACCCTATGTCGTTCAAAGGCACAGCATCGATAGATTGCATATCTAAGCACATCAATAGGCACGTAAGCGGTACTTTCGACACGTCGATCCTGTTGGGTAATGATCTTTCTGGATGTTTGTCCTAGGAGACGTGTTTTACATCTTACAAATATTACGAGGAAAAAGGATCTCTTCTCGAGCCAGCAGCAA
This sequence comes from Rhizomucor miehei CAU432, assembly GCA_000611695.1. Classification (NCBI taxonomy): domain Eukaryota; kingdom Fungi; phylum Mucoromycota; class Mucoromycetes; order Mucorales; family Lichtheimiaceae; genus Rhizomucor; species Rhizomucor miehei. The sequence continues at coordinate 11,563 of KK100073.1, forward strand.
GCTGTATGCATTTTTGTCGTTTATGAAAAAGGCTACGTTGCCCATTTGCACGCTTGCCTCTGGAGGGGCAATTGTTTGACTTCCAATTCCTGCGCAGCGCTCTCCTCCCTTCCCGTTTCTCGAGACTTTCGCGAACCCCTAATGACTAACAGCGACGACAACAGTGACTCATACCTGGTAATGTGTTTCCGCTTACATCGCTGGGCTCAGGTTCACATTACATTAGGTCGAAGATACACTGGACGACAGCAGTGTGCAAGACGATTCGCTGTTTGGCAATTCCCTCGAGGGTTCCGGTATGCAGTATACTAAAAGGGCGCTAACGTAACCCGAATAAGACATAATAACTCGTTTTTAACTCTTAAAGATAACGAGGATGAAGAAAAGGACGTATTCTTTGATTACAATGATGCTGACAACCAGCATAAACAGCCGTACGAGGTTGACTATATGGTACACAGCCCCGGTGATCTGCAAAAAAGCGAGGAAGAGCATATAAATCAGGTTCGCTCGGTGCTTGGTAAGGATATAGCTTTTTAAAATTATAATAAGAGTTTGGGGGGAGGCTAATCTTTGCTTTTATCATCATGGCGCTTTTCATGCATGATTGCAGGTTTGTCGGATCAAGAAGCTGCAATCTTACTGCGGTACTTTCAATGGAACAAAGAGAAATTGTTTGAGCGGTACATGGATGATCCAACCAAAGTACAAAAGGCAGCGGGGATCACAAACGAGAATACAGACAGACGACAGACGACGGCTAGTATTGTACCCGCTAAACGCGCGAGATCCGATTTCGTATGTGAGATTTGCTACGACGATAATCCAGATATGGAAACTGCGGCACTTTCCTGCGGCCATCGGTTCTGCACATCGTGCTATCGTCAGTATCTTACACAAAAGATTCAAGACGAAGGCGAAAGCAGGTTGATACAGTGCCCAGAGAGTCAGTGCAAAGTACTAGTGGACGAAAGGACAATTTTGAATCTTGTCGATAAACCCTCACAATCAAAATACTTTCGATTACTTGGGCGAGCATTTGTAGACGACAATGATTCGCTGCGATGGTGCCCAGCCCCTGATTGTGAGTATGCTGTTGAATGCCATATACCCAGTACGTCTTTGCTCTCGATTATACCAACTGTCGAATGCAACTGCGGCCATCGCTTTTGCTTTGCGTGTGGTATAGCGGATCATCAGCCATGTGTGTGCGCACTCGTGAAAAAATGGTTGCAAAAATGCAGAGACGATTCTGAAACGGCCAACTGGATATCGATTCATACAAAAGACTGTCCGAAATGTCAATCTGCTATCGAAAAGAATGGTGGATGCAACCATATGACTTGCCGAAACTGTAGATATGAATTTTGCTGGGTGTGCATGGGTCCATGGTCAGAGCATCGATCATCCTTTTACGCTTGCAATCGATATGTAGAGAATAATGCAGCTCATGCCAAAAATCAGGCCATGTCACGGGCAAGCCTTGAGCGCTACTTGCATGCAAGTAGAAGAAAGAACGATTATATTTGAGAGATGGTTTTACTAACATTTTATACATTTGATATAGTATTACAACCGCTATGCAAATCATGAGCAATCTGCCAAATTAGATGAAGAACTATACCACGAGACAGAAGAAAAGATGGAAGAGATGCAAAAATCTAGCGATCTGTCATGGATTGAAGTGCAGTTTCTCAAGAAAGCAGTGGATATCGCTGTCCAATGCAGGATGACCTTGAAATGGACTTATGCTTTTGCATTCTATTTGAAGAGAAATCATCAAACTGAAATATTCGAGGTAAGAAAGATATCCATCTGTATCTTAGTTTATTAGCATATTGATTTCTTTTCCCTGCAGGACAACCAGAGAGATTTGGAATTGGCCACTGAGCAACTTTCCGAGCTGCTGGAAGCTCCTTTGGATCGAGAAAACATTGCAAATCTTCGACAGGCAATACTGGATAAGTCCGTCTATGTCAAGCAGCGACGAAACATTCTATTGGACGATGCGCTCAAAGGTCTTCAAGAAGGCAGATGGAACTTTACTGTTGCCTTGGATTGAAACAAATAAAAAATTTGACTGGCTTTTCAGCGCATCCCACTCGTTTGTAACTGTTTTCGTCGTGCTGCACAAATGATCGGTTTGCCAATGTCGAGTGTAAAAAGGTCGGTAACTCGCACATTACGGCAGACCACTAAGCGTGGAGTTGATTGCTACCTCTTGAATGGGAAGCAGAATGTTGCTAGTTCAAGAGTTACCTCGGATTCCTTGTCTTTACCGCAAATGCAATCCTCAGGGCAACGTCGTTGGTTAGTAATGACAAGCGCAAGTAGGTCAACTGTAAAGTCAGAGCAACTTGAGTAAGTTGATGGTTTTTATATGTGGTTGTTTTTGTATGGAAATAGTCGTTGGAAAATAAGAAGGTCTCATAATTTGTGCACCAAATATAGCGAAAAGAGAGTGAGCGCCACCACCGCAACCACATCCTCCTCAAATTTCACGAGTATTGAAGTATCACACGCATCCACCATCGAGCATTCTGCACAAAACGGACCTGAAGAGTTTACCTTATACATGCAAACTTTACCAATCATGTCGTATCCGGACCATTATGATGTATATTGTATCAATAACATAAAAGAAGCAAATAGACGGTTACTCGAATTGAAAAGGTAAGCATCATCTTTTCATTTTCTTCTAATTACCTTCCCTCTAATGCTTCGCCTGGTGCTGAACTAGGTCTGGAGACTTCATCTTTGGATTGGATCTTGAATGGAGACCACAGTTCAAAAAGGGCGGAAAAGAAAACAAGACGGCTCTTATCCAAATATGCAACAAAAACACAATCTTATTATTACAAGTATCTCGCATGTTTCGTACGTAAAAGAACGGGTAATGAGCAGCGAATGATAAATCTGTTCCTAACAACGTGCTCTGTTATCCATCCTTTACAGGCTTACCGACGGAGCTCATTAGCTTCTTGGAATGCCCCAAGATGTACAAGGCTGGTGTCAATATCTCGGGCGATGGGAACAAACTGCAACGGGATTTTGGCATAGCGACAAACGGATTACTTGAGCTTTCAGCCATGGCCGAGTTGAGCAAGTCACCGGTCTTACAACGTACCCACCGCAGATCTCTCAGTGCGTTAACAGCCTTGTTTGTAAGTTTAAAAGCGTTTTTCTGATCTTCTTCTACCATAACTAATTTCTAACCGCTAGCTGACAAAACGTATGGCAAAAGGGAAAGTCCGTATGAGTAACTGGGCCGCTGCCACCTTGAAGCCTAAACAACAACTGTATGCGGCAACCGATGCATATGCATCCTATGCATTGGCTACAAAGCTTTACAAAATGCTCAGTGAAGAAAACAAGCAAAATTTGCCGCTGTTCCACGTCGACAGTAGCAAAAAGCTTCGTCATGAAGTAACAGAGAATGAACCAGAGGTGCGTATAGTAGATAAAAGCACTAAAAATGCTCGAGTCTCTAAAAAATAGTTTCATGACTAGGGCCTTCAAGTGCCAAAACAGCGTCCGCATATAAAAGGTTTCCCTACTTCCACCACAACTGTGATCAAAAAGGCAAATCCAATAAGCGGAAGTGCTGAAAGTCCTGGGCTCCGTCACTGAACAGTATTTGACACACACGCATACGTTTTCTATTCCTCTCATTCTCTCTTCTTCACACTTCCTTGTACTTTCTTACCCATTCACACTTTCCGACATTGTACACTCATATTCATGCCAGAATCAATACAGCCTACAATTTATACACTCGATGAGAAAGAATATAAAGTTCCATACTACCAAGCACGAAAAGACTATGACGCAAAATACCGTGGAAGCCAAACTGCCATAGTCATCGACAATGGTAAACAGCTGAACAGATCGTAGCAGCTCTTCAACTAAACGATTGATTGTTGCAGGTTCATATCAGTGTCGAGCCGGTTGGGCGAACGAAGCAGATCCGTGCAGTAAGATATGAATCGAGAAGCGCATACTTTTCGATTAGACTGATCTCGGATTGATCCAGTGGTATTCGACAGCGTTGTGTCTCGCTATAAGGATCGCAAAGCCAACGTCAACGTGGTCACTGTGGGTATGGACGTGTACGGTGATCCCGCAGGACGATCCAACGCGCGTTCACCTTTCGACGGCAACGTAGTCAGCGACTTTGACCGTATGGAGACGATCTTAGATTACATTTTTGTAACGCTCGGCGTGGATGGATCTAGTATCGAGCATCCTATTATCATGACAGAACCGGTCTGCGTACCTCCATACAGTCGAAAACGTAAGCTTGACTATCTTCATAAATGGAAAGGAAAGCTTTATATTGATCGACGATGGATTTGTAGAAATGAATGAGCTGTTATTCGAATGCTACGGTGTACCATCCGTCACTTTTGGCATTGATTCTTTATTCAGTTTCTATGCAAACGGTGGAATGCGCGAAGATGAAGGTGGTATCGTCATTTCCGCGGGACACCATGCGACGCACATTATACCGACATTGCACGGGAAGGGCTTGTTGCAGCAGACCAAAAGGTAAGCGACAATGGATTATGCATTTAAAATGTGTGTAAAGCATAGCTGATCTGATGAATGTATAGAATCTCTTACGGAGGCACTCAGGCCACGGATTACATGCTTAAACTGATGCAGCTCAAATACCCGACATTCCCGACCAAGATGACAAGAGAACAAGCGCAGGTTTGACTTGCCAATATCTATAGCGTATCGATGAATATTCTGACCTAAGTCATATAGGAACTGGTATTTGAACACACCGTTGTCGCTGGCGATTATCAAGAGACACTGCGTAAAATCGAAGATCGTTCAACTTTTGAAGAAATCGATCGTATTATTCAATTCCCGTACACTGCTCCGGTACGACGTGGGTTTGCTATGAGTACAGAGCAGCTTACTAACTTGCCGCCTCATCATCATCCAGGTTGTTGAAGAGAAGACGGAGGAGGAACTGGCACGACAAGCTGCAAAGAGAGAAGAGAATGCTAGACGGTTACGAGAAGCGGCCGCAAAGTCTCGTTTGGAAAAGGTATAAATATTTGAAGTGTTACTTAAAAGTGGATCTTCGATGCTCACGAGAGTGGTTAAAGTTGGTTGCTAGGGAGCAAGAATATGAAGCATTCACAGCTCTTAAAAATGCAAAGGCAACTTCGACAAAGAAAGATTGGATGGTAAGCGGGTAGCAGTGAAGAACAAAGAGAAAAGGAGAAATGACGACTTATATGTGTATGCAGGCACGATTAAAGGAAGCAGGATTCAAAGACGAAGCAGATTTGGATGATACAATCAAGCAGCTCGAAACACAAATACAGCGAGCTCGGAATAAGGAGCTCGGTATCGACGAAAATGAGGAAAAGGTGAGTCGCTGAATAGCGATCAGTATCAACCTTACAACAACTCATTGGCTTATCTACTATAGGAACCTCCTGCAACGTACTTGATTGATATCCCTGATGAGCAACTTAGCGAGGCTGAAAAGAAAGAGAAACGAAAGCAAAAATTAATGAAGGCAAATTACGATGCTCGACAGCGCGCAAAGAAAGCCAAGGAAGAAGCGAAAGCTAGAGAGGTAAGGCTTACAGGTTACGGAATTCCAGAATATTGAACTCAAAAATGCACCACTTAAAATAGGAGGAACAAGCTAGACTGGAAGAAGAGAAGCGTCTAAGAGATCCAGAAAAATGGATTCAAGAAGTCAAAGCAAAGAGACAGGTAACTGTCAAGCGTCGTGGCTTTAAAATCGTTAAATGTGTGCTAAACATCACTTTCAATACTACAGGAAGTAATAGACAGGTTGAAGAAACGAAAGCGCTTGGCTGTGGAGCTAGCAGACCGCAAAAGTCGAGCGTCTCAAATGCGAATGAGATCAATAGCCAACTTGGCCAGCGATACGCCCACTTCTAAGCGACGGAGGAAGGGTCAAGAAGGTATGTCGCCGCATTTTGAAGCTAGGAGGACATTGCTGACAGCAAGTCTATTCCACAGAGGACACTTTCGGTGCTGATGATGAAGATTGGATGATTTATCGCGAAATTGTAAGTGAAGGGAATTGAATACTTAGATCAAACCAGAATATCTAAAATTATGGTGCATTTAGAGTCGAGAAGACGAGTCTGATGAAGAGGAAGAAGACATGTCATTGTTGAATCACTACGAATCCTTGCTACTGCAGCACGATCCTGACTTTTTGCCTGAACATCTGTATGAGGCCAGCTCATCACCGACGAATACGCTGTTACATTTGCTTTCTCGGGGACTCTATCCACCGTACGATCCAAACGACGTGGGACAAATGCATCAATTACATGTCAATGTCGAACGCGTCCGCGTACCAGAAGTCCTATTCTCTCCAAGCATCATTGGTCTGGATCAGGCTGGCTTGATAGAGACGACACATGATATCGTCAGATCCTTTGATATTGAACAACGCAAGAAGATTATTCAGGTGAGTGAGAGAATTGCTAATATTGTTCTTAATCTCGAAATCTAATATTTGTTCTTAGACTGTGTTTGTTACCGGAGGATTTAGTCAGGTTAAAGGCTTTTCAGACAGAGTATCGTCGTCGCTGCGAGCAATCTTACCGGTTGGAACATCTTTCAAGATTCAAACAGCAAAAGACCCTCTTCGGGATGCATGGCGAGGTGCTGCTATGTTTGCACAGCAAGGCTTTGGCAAGAAGTATGCAGTAACTAGGCAAGACTATGAGGAGTACGGTGGCGAATACATTAAGGAGCATGGACTCGGCAATGTCTTTCGGCAATAGTTGCAACATCCTGTAATCCTCCTTTTCAATACTGTTCTATAAAATAATCATTCCGTTGCAAAAAGCATATTCTATCCTTGGAAGATGTAGCGAAAGATGCAACCTGAAATTCCAGAAAGGGCTTAAAGATGTGTGTATTGTGCGACAGTCGCAGCATTTTCTCGAATGTCGCCGCTGCCGCTGCCGTCCTGTTCGCAATGACCCACAATGTGACACACTTTGAATCAATCTTTTCGTGTCAACATCAACAAGAATGTGAGTTCATTCAAGTGCTAGCTGAAAGTAAGGTTTGGGAGTGAGAAGCACTTTTGCAAAAGGTCTGCCTTAACACTTTAAAGATGTTTGCTTCCACTTACGATTCCCGTCGACGTGTCTTGACAGCGACAAGACGCAGCTGTTTACATTTAATGCGTTATATAAGAAAAAGCAACAGCGCAATATTATTTACAAAGCGTTTGGAGTTATTACGTGCAGTGACTTGAGTACGATAGAAGCCATCAAAGTGAGGGCAACGACGAGCAACGATGCACGTATTTTGTTGCTAGGCGGATTTGCATCTTTGCGACGACATGGCAACAATATGTTTCCTCAACAGATTCTAATCAACGTCCTCCTTGACAAACCAAAAGCTCATCAACGCGCACATTGTTTACTAGACCTTTCTTGGTAAAATAGCCGACATATTTGCTGTGAATATTTTTCCTTTCGCAACTGACAACTAAGATATCTTGACAGGTCCCGTCGACTATGGAGTTTGGCATCTAGAGCAAACATGATTTCATTTACGGGGACGTACTATGCAGTGCTAGGGGGTGCGTACAGCTCACTTAGCAAAGCAGACGCACGGTACGCACACAAGGCTGGAATCCTCGCATTGCAACAGATCAAATTGGCGCAGTGGCTCAAGGACCCTATCGCCGAGACAAAATGCTGGCTTTACTACGCTGAAGATCTCATACAATTGCACCAATTCAATCGAGCGCGTAAAATCATTAAAAAGCAAGTACGGTTTGCCAACCAGATGCAGGATAGAATAGTAAGTTTTTGAGAAAGAGAGATTTGACAGAATTTTTTTTGGGCTGATAAATGATTTCTATTCTTAGTTGCTAAAGATGTGTGAATCTGTTCAGTTGAAATTTGATACGCAGTACAAAAGGGCAATTAATAAACTACAGGATAAAGTTTCTTGATCCATTTCTCGTGAAAAAAATAGAAGTGTAGACATTCGACTACAATAAGAGATATACAAAAGCAGCAAGCTAAACATATATAAACTTGATATAACTGTCTTGCCCCATTTCTTGCATGGTTCTCATGATGACTCGTCGCAAGAGTGGGCTATTTTACAACATAGTCGTGTCTTTTAACATTCGCACATGATGAAATATGTCCCGTTCGATGGATGCGTCATCGTAAAATTCCAAATGGAGGTATTTGAGTGATGACAGAGACAAAAGTTGTTGCAAATCATGGAAGGTGATGCCCATCTTGAGTCTGATATGCGAAAGTGTATTGCTGTTGCTACCTTTAATTGCTGCTGCTGTAACAAAAGCTTTGGCAACGCGCTCATCCATGCATCCGGTCCAGCTCTCGATATCCAGGCGGCACAAGTTGGGTATCGATGCAAAAGGTACAAGAACTTGGTTGAGATCGAATCGCTACCAGCGTTTATACGTGTTCCCAATTATCTTCGAGCATATTATGGCGGTCGTCTACAAAAGGTCGATTATGTATCTTGAGATATCGCAGACTTGCACAAAACGATGACAAAATGTATGTGCGTAGCGCGTCAATGTCAAAGCGTAGCAAGGCATGAAAATGATTCAAGGTCTGCAGAAAGCTGAATGCAATATCGTCGATCATGCCCTTCCGATGTATTCTAACCATTTCTAGCCTCTCGCTGCTTTCTGATAAAGCTCGAAAAGCATGGATCGGCGACTGTGGTGCACCAGAGTCATCCCACCATAGATTGAGTGTTCGCAACTGTGGAAAGCCTCCCAGGTTATTGATAGCCCTCCACTGTTTAATTGTCAAATAGGATATTGGCAATCCTAAAGTCTGCAGGTTGCTAGCCAATCGAAGAATGGGCGGAAAAGCAACGTTTGCTGCGCAAGGGCTGGCAAACTGAATATTGTTAACGCAGCATGGCGCTGAATACAATTCGCTCGGATCTTGCCACGGTTTGTGCGCAAAACTCGACGCAACTTTCTTTGCAATGCTGATCCAGGTATTCAAGCATAGTACCTTCTTGATACGCTTGACCTTGATCTGAAGGATATAGTCCACAGAAGTAATACAAACTCTCCAATTCACGACAGTGTGGTATGATTTGGAATACGGTTTGCGACAGGTTGATAAGATGTCCTATGCGGACGCTGAGATGTCGTAGTTTGCAACATCGGCCTTGCAGTGAAGATAGCCAGGATTCTTCTACGTCGCGTAAAATTCTATTCGGGTAGTGTATCCTCCTGCGTAGATACGTGATATTGTGACAATATTGCAGAATTATTGGAATATAGTGACCGTGGTTGCAGGTTATTTGTATATCTGAAAGGCTGTGCTGGTTCAGCTGCATCAATTTGATATTCCCGGTGTCACAGAACCAGTGTAGCCACGGCGAGGGTCAATATCTATACGAAGGTAAAAAATGTCATTATGTCAGCATACGGCGCTTTGCATTCACTGGAGAAGTTTGCTAGGCATACTACAACAAATCACGAAACTCCAATTCCTTGATATAATTCGAATGTCCCGGTATGAGTACACCTTCCGGTGCATGTTTGCTAATGGTCACTTTGCTCAGTGTCTTGTCGCACAGTTGAGTCGTGAGCAATCTTGTTCTTGCGCAGCGCAAGTTAATACCTTGCCACATAACGTGAGAGTCCATTAATGAGATGCCTCCATGCTTTACATGTTTGAGCACAGCGGATTTTCGATAGTTTACAGACAAGAGGTTGAGCATAAGATAATCAATGATTTCAACTGGTAATCTGCC
>KK100073.1:31344-42399 GCA_000611695.1 Rhizomucor miehei CAU432
TTGAAGAATCAGATGGATTGCTAGAATCTTTAGAAGCATTTCTTTTCTGGTAAGACCTCAAGATACTGTCCATATCATTCCCGAGTACTTACCGTTGCTTGGCTTCAAGTCGGCGGTACCTGGTACAGGACTGTTCGGCTGTGATGAGGATGCCAGTGCATCTCCAGGCACTTTTTCTGAAAGGCGGAATTTTGCTAAATCAAAAACAAAGATATTCTGGAACATGGAATGATCAATAATAACTTACCTGTACCTCCATCAATTGCATTAGCAAATTGCTTCTTGAGTTGATCTGCAATTGCTTTCTGTGCATTCTTCAAGTTTGAAGTCTGTGTGGGCTTTTCCAAGACATGAGTGAATTGCCATTTTAATATATATATATATATATATATAAAAGAGTGTCTCATCGTTCCAACTTGCCTGCTTATTGTCTCCTTCTTTGAGATGTACATGTCTCTTGCGTGCCAGCTTCCATTCGTTTCCAAGCACAAGTCCAGGCACGGACGGTTCTTCTTCAGTCTCTGTAAGTGCATCCATCTGCTTTAGACGTTCTTGGAGCATCGTGATAGTTTTCCTCGATGTCTTGACCAGCTCCATCAATGACTCGTTTTCCTTCTTTAACGTTGCAATTTCTGGAGAGAAGCGCCGCGTCAGTTACACGTATCCCGCTATGCTTATTGAACCATTTGCTCACGTTTCTCGTTATTTTCAGCTGTAAAAGTAGGATTGGAGAGCCGTCGTTTAAGTTCCCATAGCTCCCGTTGTAATTCGTTTCTTTCTGCAAGCAACCTCTCACGGCTTGGATCTTCGAGTGATTGCTGCGAGCGATCAATATCTGTAAACTTTTGTACAAGTCCACCAACTGATACACCAGCACCATAAAGAGATCGATAGTCATCAAAGGACAAATTGCCGCTTCTATAGTCGACAGCAATGCGCCCGACGATGCTGTTGATCGTTTTCAGTACATGGATTCTGGTGTCTGTTTCTCCTCGGATAAGCAAAAGGTTTCGAAGGATGCACGATAGTTGTTCAAGTGCTTGTGGAGTATCTGCCAAGGACTCTATCAGGATATCGAATAGCTCTGCAGGTTGTGAGATATCAGAGTAAAGCGAGAGTTCATCTCCAAAGGCGTCTTCAACATCGTTCTCCGCAGCCACCTTATAGGCATCGATCTGGATATTGAGCAGATGGTAGTCTAGTTCCTCTAACTTTGGAAACACGCGTGATTGAATCCCGCCAATGTTGAGTTGTTCTCGGATATGGATTCTTTGATACAAGTCAGGACATGATTTGATCAGGGAATTGACCAGGATCATATTTGTCAGCTATATACATTAATCAAAAACAACAGTAGTTTTTTTGTTTCAGTGAGAATCACAATTCATAAATCACGGTATGAAACAAAAAAACATATATCGACAATATAATGAACTTACTGCATATTCCATAAGATGATTATCAGGAGCATTGTAGACTCCTAATCGCTTCAAATCTTCATTTGCGCCGACCAAGGAACCCATCCGACCACGACCATCAATTGTTTGCACCAGATCTTTCATCCATGTATCAAAAAGTCCTGCATCTTTCTTGCATTGTTGCAGCAACTCGAACCCTTGAAGCACGTGTTTGTGACCAGCGCTGTGAGAGTAACACAAGAACACCAACAGCTCACAGACCAGTTTTCGCGTTTGCCAATGCGGACTTGCGGATGAAAATACCACCGCATGTATAAACTCTGGATTCCGCATCATTTCCCGAGCACCAAGCTAAAGAGAACCATCTGTTTAGAAAGAAGAGTTCCCATATGTATGTAAAATCCTCAGTGAGAATCTTTCTCAAACCTTTATATTGACGATGGCTTTGACGGCCTTGATCAATTCAATTTCAACGTCAACGGCAATAGGCGACACGTTGTTCCTATTGTTGTTCCCAAAACCGGTTAGGCCCAATCTTTCTACAATTCGAGGGAAAGTCAAATGACCTTTCTGTGTTGCGGTTGATGTAAGCTAAATTTTGGGCGAGAACATGCAGTCCCTTGAGACTAATGAACCGCTCCACCCAGCTATTTAACAACTAATTAGAACAAACTAAAATTCTGAAATCTTCCATTAATTAGCTTACATACTCAACCGGGCGCGTCCGAAGACTAACTTCTAGGTGAGCTGCGACGGTTGGCGTCACGCTCTGCAATCCCGACTCCATCAAGATTCGGATAAAGTACTCGGGTGTGTTCTTTTCTACGGCAGCTTCCATGCTAGACTGACTGGTGCCTGGTGTTGTACGCATTTTGGTATTCGATGATGCATTCCTTGCGATTTCACTGATAAAACCGTTGCGATTCATTCTTTGCGACTCTGCACTCTTTGAAGCCGTTGGTGTCGGTAACTTGGGTCTACTGTTAGATCGTGCTTTATCCGTCTTCTTTTCTCTCGTTCGATCCGCAGCTGTTCCAAAGGTAGATGATGGTAAAGGTGGAGAAGCATGTTGTAGTGAAAACTTTGGGTCGATGATCGGATCAGTTTTTGACAACAGGCTCTCGGCTTGTTGATCTTGGTTCACCATCAGCCATTTCTTGTTGATGTCATATGCTTGCATTGCTCGTCGTATACGTTCCTCGTGTATCCCGCGGCGATCCTGTTCCCATTGATTAATATATCAAGCTGAACATTAAACCGAGAGAGTTATTTTCTTGGAATAGATTATTTACCAGCATTCTGTTGAACATGATTTCTAACCGTTCCTCGGGCGGAATAGGCAACTGCGGCTTCCGAGACGACGCTGGTGTTGCTGCGTTCAGGTCGAACGAAGATCTCGACGATCTTTGAGCTTCTGCGCCATTGTCGGTCGAGTCCTTTTGACCTACACACATTACTCGTTAGTTGCGGGATCTATAGTCGGCGGTTGCCAGGGTTACTGACGAGATCGCGACCATGTTTTTGCTTTGCCGTTTTCCGGTGCCGTTCTCCAGCGTGCTGGTGCCGTTGCCGCTGTGGTGGTGGTGGTTATAGCCGCTGCTGTCGTTGTCGATACTTTGGCTTTCGCTTTCCTGCCAAAAATATCGAAAAAATCGGCCATAAAGATAGTTGTAGGAAAAGAGAAAAAGAAAGGGAAGCGGCAAGGTTTGGTGGACCTTGCGGGGCCCTGAGGTTTCAAATTCATTTGGTTAAGGTACAAAAATAGAATTCTTAACTTCGGGTCGGCCGCAGGACTTTCGCCATTTGCCCAGACGCAAAACCATGGCTTGTTGCCAACAGCGCAGCACCATGCAGACCGCGTCGCAATTTCCTGTAACATAGCAACAACACGCGTTTCAATTTGTTGCTAATTGCATCTAATATTTGGAAAGAAGTAAAAAAGCCAGGACCTGTATTAGGAGCAGGGCTTATTTCTGCAGTAATGAAATCATGGTCCATGGAACCTTGGCTAACAATTCTTTCAAGAAGCCGGTGCATTTCCCAAAAGAGAAATATCATTGCTCATGCCACTCCCCCACGTTGCAGAGTATCAATAATAAAAAGTTTGAGAGAGAGAGAGAGGAAATAATATCTGCGCATCAGCCGCTTTCCAAGTCAACCTCTGTAATGTCATAAGATATAACGTTAATTTTTTGCATTCCTTGCCTACGGCTAGCAGCAAATAATGGTTTTGTGGGAAGCATGGTTTGAAGAGATACTATGCAACTATACCTTTATCAATTTTTATTGCTATGCCAAATTCTACAGCACTCTTAGAAGCCTACTCCACGAATTTTTTTTTCTTTCGGCGCGATTTCTTTGCAGCAGGCGTCCTGTTCCTCCCTCATGTTGGGCGACACTTCAGGGTCGTTTGACACCAACGACGATTCACTTTTACGCTCTTCATCGTCACTGCAGAATGCCAGCTTCTCAACCTCACAAGACGTCGCCGCGTTCACGGATCTCACGCTTGGAAGCGAGGTTGCGGGTGGTGGCCTGCTCATGGCAGATTTGACACAGGCCTGGATCGATGAACGCACAGCACCAGAAATATTACCATACAAACATCACCTTGTTGAAGGTCTTATTGAACGACTGGATGAAAAGGTATGTGTGTTGCTGTAGCATTATCAATGGGACTCAACTGAAAAAAAATAATATGTATTCGTCAGATCAACGAAGTCATGGATATTAACCCGCGGGACTCTGCAGAAAAGTTTGTCACCATGCTGTACCAAAACGAAATTGAACGTGTCAAATATGTAATTCGAAGCTACCTTAGAACTCGCCTACATAAAGTAAGAAAGATTACATCGTCGAAACTTGGAAATAGAGTGCAGCAACTGAATTAACAACCGCGAACTATTTCCATAGATCGAAAAGTTTGCACTTGATTTGATCCGGAAGCCAGACCTTGATCAGTTATTATCGACACAAGAGATTGCATATGCACGAAAGTATGTTTGGTACATCCCTGAAACAGTATTTTCAGATTGGTCACTGATATGCGTTCTATTTAGATACCAGGAACTAGTGGAAACACACAATCACGACTCTTTTCTACATTTACTACCACCATCACAACATAAGCAGGATGAAAGTTTTGATGGACTTAGTATGGGTATGCAGTGGAGATCAGCATCTCTATATCGATTCAAGCTAGTCTAACCATGTTTCATTCACATATGCAGTGGTCACCCCAAACTTGGACGCTCCTGTTTTCATCAAAGTCATGGAAGATGTAGGACGAATCCAGCTTGCAAAGTAAGTATATGACAGAAAGTTCACTTTGAAGTCTATCACTCTAACTGACAACTTACTTCTAGTGACGAATTTGTTCCATTCGAAAAAGGCGATATTTACTTTGTACGATACAACGACGTTAAACATTTGATACAGAACGGTCAAGCAAAACTAATCTAAAGCCTCACAACACATCTATTCGCATTGGTCCTTTTTACCCTCTCCAGCAAATAGCCGTCCCTTTCCTGTTTCCAGCATCCTATTCAACATCTCTCTCTATCTTTCTCTGTGCTTGCAAGTCGATGTTTGTGTGATTTTCCTTCTTTTTTTATTATTTTTGCTTTCCTTGTTCCCTGTTGTTTATATTCATCATCCATTAGATCCATTTGTTGTCACATTATATAAAAAAAGTGTCATCTTCCTGTTTCCTAGATACTTTTCGCTATATATCTTGGTTCAATTCTGTCATGCTGCAACCGCCCATCCTTTGTGCAACGCACACTTTTCGGTCTGCCCCCGCCGCAAAAGCACAACGAAATCTGAATTAAGGTTCAAATGGGGGAAAAATGCGCTGTTCACCTGTATCTTTTTTCTTCCCTTTCATCCCATACGCTCACAAAAATGTTGTCGTCGCTCTACATAGCTGCATTCCTGCTTGCTGCATATTACTATCTCAAAAAACGCATTATCGACTATTTCAGCTTCAATGATCGCATCAAGGCCTTTCAAACAGAAAAGTTTCGGGACACGCCAGAGATCCTCGACCCAGTCTGGAGACCTGTCAAAGGCACTTTGCCTCCTTACTTGAACGGTATCCTCTATCGCATAGGTGAAGTACATTGTCATCTTTTCTTTCTTTTATGCTTGTTTGTATTCATCATCGTTAACATTTGCTTCTTCTTATTTACAGGCCCGGGAAAGTACAATCTTGGAAAGTTTGTCATCAACCATGCTTTTGACGGGATGCCATTTATCCACCGTTTGCAAGTTTCCTCTGAACGACAAGCTGTGCTTTACAATTCTCGTAACACTGCAGTTGCAGCGGAACGCATCATTGTACAAGCCCCTGCTCGCACTGCGGGTTTCTTTGGACATATCCAAGATCTCTCAGCTTGGGAGCGGATCATGTCAATATGGAACCGCCTGACCTGCCCTATCATTCCCAAAGCCTGCGATCCCTCGTCTCTCATGGTTGGCGTCACAGTGTCACCAAACTATCCCGTTCCAATTTCTTGGTCGAATGACGTGCAGACAGACAATGCCAAGGTGCTTGTTGCAAAAACAGACCTGAATGCTCTCCAGCTGGTGCATTCTGATACACTTTGTAAGCAATTGAAGTTTTCTGTCATATGCTTTTACCATGGGTGAAATGTTAACTGTATATTGCTTACATATTAAGCTCCAGAAAGGCTATTCTCGTACAAGGATTACGCTGCCAATCTCAGCGGTGAACTCTCTGCTGCGCACCATCAGTACGACCCCATGACGGGCGAAGTGTTCAACTTTACAGTCTCGCTCTTTCCTGTGCCAAAACTTGTTGTCTTTTTAATCAACCGCTCAGGCCATGTTACAGTGCTTGCCGAGATATCACATCGCAAACTTCCAGGAGGTCGACGAGCTCCAATTTCTGTACCTTACATACACTCATTTTGGGTGACCCGTCGCTTCGTCATTATACCCGAGAGTCCCTTGCACTATCGACCGCTTGACTTCTTGCTTCGCGGAGCCGCTCTAGGAGGAATGAGTTGGGACCAAGATGCGCCTGCCTATCTTCACGTTATCAGCCGCAGACCCGACATTGGACATATCACAACCATACCCACCAATCCATTCTATACTTTCCATGTCGGCAATGCGTGGGACTATGCAGACGAATATGGAAACTCTGTTATCATGATGGATTGCTGCGCGTTCCCCGATGGCGATATCTTTTATCAACTACATAGTTTCGGCAATCCCAAAAAAGCTTCCGAAGTATCTGCAACAGAGCCTGCTGCTTTGCATCCACCAGATATCATCAGGTCAAAGCCTCGTGGTATCAGCATGCCTCCAATCCGTCAACCCAGCTTTGGCGATCTGCGACGGTACCGTCTAACATTCTCGGTGAATGATAATAGAGGCACCCGCCCTGAAGCTTCCTACTGTACCATTGCAAAAAATGTAGAATTTATACGGTTTTCTCAAAAAGTCGCGCAATTGCCATACAAGTATGCATGGGGCTGCCAGCTTATGCCTGCAACGAGGGAGCAAGGAGAACGATACAGTCTTGTCAAGATTGACCTGGATACCGGCGAAACTCTAAAGTTTGATCAAGCTGGTTTCACTTGCTCTGAACCAATTTTTGTGCCTGCTTCATCCACGGACCGTGAGGATCAAGGATGTCTCCTAAGCCTCGTCAACATTGTAGATAATGTTGATCCTGACAAGGATCGCTGCGGCTTGCTTGTCTTGGATGCCAGTACTATGGAACAACTTGCATTTTGTGATATTGGACCGTTCAAGGCAACCACTTTCCATGGATCCTTTGTAGATGATCACTATGAAAATGTATCAATCAATTAAAGAAATATCCGAATAGTAATGCTATCATTTCAACTTTTTTTCTGGGATTACGAAAAAGAACGTACAGTTTCTCATTAAATATTTATAAACCCTCTTCTTCGTGATATTGATGATGTCTTTAGCGTAAATATATATACAGATCACTCGAAAGTCCTAGTTAATGGCGTTCGGATGCTTTCCTGCATAAAGACCACAATGAATATAGTTACTGTTACACACTATGCATGATGGACCGATTTCCTTCCACCCTCCGACATTGATTCTCTTTTCACAACTTTCCTCTTTCGTGTTCTTTCGCCACCTTTCTTCCTTTCCATATGTCAGTAATGGCGTCGCCTAACGGCCGTTTTGACGATCCATCATCCAACAACATTCTAGCCAAACTGCCTGTCGAGATTATCTACCTCATACTCAACTTCCTATCTGTGACGGACCGCGTTCGCTGCTCGCAGACCTGCAAAGCGTTGGAACGCCTGATCTTGGATTCTCCCGCTATGTGGCAAGATATCGACTTCCGATACTTGAAACATGATCTGCTCACGAGCCAACTACATGACAAACCACTACGCAAAGTAACTATCGGATATTCATATACACACCCATCTTTACAAATCTGCCCTAAATATCTCCTCCTACCTGGACTATCGGATTACATTAAAGAACTGGAGATAATTTTGGGTGAGACCACCTATTTGATGCGTATGTACCTTCTTTCTATTATATTAAGCCAGCAAGATAAAAACTTATTGTGGCTATTTAACTGAAGATCCTGTTTTCTGCTGTTCTTATAAAAATTTAGGTAAATTCATTATTACTAGTAGCCCCGCTATCCCATTCAGCCCTGAACCCGAGCTACTCAACCTGATACAGCTAAATCGGCATAGTCTTCATGATCTGCAAATGACTTGCAAACAAGGTTGCTATATCCCGATGATTTTGAACAACTGTCCCAACGTCAAATATCTACGCTGGAGAATGGATACAGTCGGCCAAGCACCTTGCTCGTCGCATCCGGACGAACCTTTTACATTTCAAGGACCTTTCAGGCTACGACATCTCAGTATCCACAGAGGAGAGGCGTATAATGTCACTCGAAAGATATTGCTACTATTAGCGAACTGTCCAAATCTTGAAACGTTCTATATGATCTGTCGAACCACTCCAAAAAAGACGAGGCGTCGAGATGGGTGGTTACATTTTCAAGACATCCTATTGGAAGCCTTGAATCAACATTGCACAAGATTGCGCCGAGTCGATTTCGCACACCCAGAATGGCAAGATTCGAACGATGTGGCGAAGGCACCCTGCAGCGTCAACAATGTCCAGTACGTCAACAGAGCCTCTACTTTCGAGGCAACATATCATGCATTTCCGATCATCCTTCGTCTGGTTCCCGAACTGCAGACATTGGGTTTACCATTATCGTATTTGAGTATAGAGCAATGGATGCATATCAGCAATATCGATGGCTTTCCACAGCTAAAAACACTGAACCTCCATTGGCATTCTGGACTTGGTGCAAGACATCTACAAGCCGCTCTCGAGGCTTTGACAAAGAGCAGCACGAGGACTCTGGACACCGTGCGCATCTATTCCAAGGGTATAGTCAACGGTGCTACAGTGCTCAATTTTCTTCAACACTTTAGCCAGCTACGTTCTTTGGAGCTTCATGGTTGTATACTCTTTCATGACAATGTATTGCGGACATTTGTGGCATCAGCAGTCGGCTCCAATTTGCGATATCTGACGCTAGACGACAAGGCCTCTGAATACGCTTCTGCTCTTCCGAATGGTTACCTTAGTCCAACGCAAGCCTTACCAATCTTTGCATTGATACCTGGCTTATCTTACTTGCGTCTTGTTGTTAACGATACCACAAGCCTAAATCTAAAAGCAATCAAGAAATTCGCCAAGGCGGTCAGAAGCAGCAGCAGCAGACTTTCTCACATCAGAATCGAAACATCTTATATCCCACTCGATGCTCTGCAGCAGCTAGTATCTCTACCTTCGCTTACGGTATCTTTATTTGCAGCCCTTGCCTGGACGAGGGGAAGTTTATTTTGAAAACCTACTAGAGCAAGAATCTCAAGAACTACTCCTGCAAAGTAGTCCTCGCCTACGACGTATCATTACAAAGCCCTCAGAAATGCATGCATGCCCTACGATGGTGTTCATAGATATATAGTACAACATCACATATCTCTGTAAATGTTGCTTTATTAAAAATGGTAACCTTGTCGCTAGTCCACAGATGTGTCAAGTAACTTTATATATAGCTCATCCTGACAGCAGCAGTATTAACGGTAAAGCAAAAATAATGGATTGTACAAACGAATAAAAAAGAGCGATGATGCGGCTATTATGTCTGGGCTACTTGATATAAAAGACATCCTGGCTGAGTCACTTCCAAGATGACAATTTTCCATGGGCTTCTTTGTACATCATCATTAATAAGAAGAAGAAGAAGAAAAAGAAAACTCGTCAATAAAATATGAGTCATCTATTTCTGGCTAACGCATTGTGACTAACTCGAAGTTTGCAGTAGAAAGATTAACTTACGTAAAGTATGTTGGATGCTTATCGCCGCTGTGTAATAGATTCTCAGACATACATCGCTTTCGGGACCGCATCCATTGAGCGCAGACATAAAGAGACTGGAGAAAGAGACTTTTAGAGTGGCCCGGCATGTGGCGCGATATCAACTTTTTGCAGTTATCTCGCGCGCACCTTCTGACGCCACAGTTGCACGACAAACATCTGCACAAAGTGGCCTTTAAATTGTCTTCTTCAGCGTCCAATTGTCCTTTTGGAATCGTCCAGAGTCGACACAATTGGCCCAATATCATTTATTTGCGCTGGTATGCCGCGGATTCGACTTCACAAATTACAAAGGGCTCGGGTTATCATTCAAGATCAACCATTATCGTCGACAGATCTACGTTTGAAACGCTTGAGCCTTGACACGCCTAGCATCGTCGTCGTTGAGACACCACCTCTGATCTTAATTCAAGCTGTATCAAGAAGTCGCGACCATGAGGTGTTCTACTTTCACGCCAACGAGCTGTATAGATCTTTGGTTTTGATTTTTGAAGCTTTGTGTCAGCACTGCCCACAAGCTGAAAAGAGTAGATCTAATCATACGCCATGTTTAAACTCAAGAAGAGAGCTGTAGGATTCAGCCAATAGATTTTGTATGGATTCGTCACTATGGATTTCACCATCCGAGACTGCAACATGGCTCTTCCCTGTTATCAACCGCATGCGCGCGCCGACTTGCAAGTCCTAATGATACCGTCATTACTATTGCATGCTCAATGAACTATGTTAGGAATGATATCTTGGAAGCGTGTGGATTTCCACGACTACAGAAATTAGCACTTTACTCGGAAATTGACGACTTGCCTCGCCTCGTTCACAGAAAAATACTATCCATGTCTCCAGCAGTAAACGACGTTTACATCAAGGTCCTCGATGACGATACGATACTGCAAGAGACGGGCGGCGATCGCATTTGTTACATCACTTCAAAGCAGCAAGTCCACCCATCTGGAGCTATCAATGTCTATCTCCAAGGGTTCCTTGCGGCATTTTGTGTCAATACCGAGTCTCAGATCTCTAACACTTCGACTGGCAGCGTATCATCCTCAGCAACTGACATTGGAAGTTATGGAGCAAGTTCTTCAAGTCAGTCCTCAGCTTTGTGGTGAAATTGAAAAGCCAGATGACGAACCAGACCCCCAAATACGATCATCGTCACAGATACTTGCTTCTTAGCCTAGCACTGTCGTATATA